>JAZHYW010046927.1:0-20911 GCA_037355805.1 Ixodes ricinus
TTCAATTTCAATTTTCAATTTTTATTTTCAAATCAAGTCATACAAAATAAAGAGCTGGCCCACAAAAGCAGCATTCTGCTTGTATGTGGGGCCAGTGCGACCAGATAGAATACATGTTGTTACAAAAAAGAAAAAGAAAACACTTCGCAGCATAAAAAAAAGAAAAAAATGAAAGGAACACAAAATTAGCAACACAAATCAATACAAAAAGGATCACCTTTGAGCATGAAATATAGGTGCTTATAGCCAAGTCTACTCATTTGCGCAAACCATCGAAACAAAAGTACGAAACTATCTGCAACGGTCAGGCTACGTTATCTACAGCCCAGGTGCTTGACACCGATTCCTTGAGTTTTCCTTTTTTAGTGCCCTAGTGGATTCTGTATTCATAAGGGACTCTGGAGGAGTTCGTTAAAACAAGGAAGGAATGTAATGATTTCCATTTTTTCTTTCCATAGAGTGTGTATATTTTCGGAATGACGTATCTTTCTAGTACGTCTCAAATCTCTGTTTTTATTTACGGCAGTTTTGTAGGAACTACTGAAATAATTATTTGTTATTGAACGTATGTAAAAAAGCTTTTAAAAAACAGAATGCCCAGCTCTTTAGGTTTCTCTTGAGTTTCCAATGCTTGATATGAAGTTCCATATGATATGTTGTTTACCATGTGTTTTAGTATCCTGTTTATCGCTCTTGTTTTGTATTCTGAACAATGACCGTACAGTGTAATACCGTAACGTAACGCAGCTTCCGCCAAAAAGATTTAAACACAAGTAATCTTATCTTCAAGCTGCACATACTTTTAAGTTTATACAAATACGCAGATATGACTCGTAGTTTTTTTTACTACAGATTCCACCTGCGCATTCCACAGCATGTGTTCGTCAACAAAGACGCCTAAATATTTAACTGAACTGTCATATGTTAAAGGTTTACAGCTACAATCTATTCCAGACACTGTACCCAGTGCAAGCAAATGTTTGGAGATATTAAAATCTGTTTGTGCGGATTTCAGAAAACATCCAGTTTCGTTTTCGAAACATTCACAGAAAATAAAATTCGCAGCAAACCATCTAATTGTCATATCGATGTCTCTCTGAAAAACAGAAATTGCTTCATCATACTTTTCATGTGGTAGAACTAATAGGGTATCATCCGCGTATTGAAACATTTTTGACTGAAGGGGCAGAAATCCTAACCCATTTTATATAAATGTTAAATAACATAGGTCCCAAAGTACCTCCTTGTGGCACCCCGAATTGGACTTGAGCCGGGCTGCTAAGATTATTCATCCTCTTAACGATTTGGAATCTATCTTTGAAGTAATTCTCAAAAAATTGATAAAAAGGACCCCGAAACCCCCATGCTATATAATTTTCTCAATAATAACATATGATCGATGGTATCGAATGCCTTTAACAGGTCTATGAAAAGAGCTAGGGCTATTTTGTTTTTATCGAGTGTTTCGGTAATGCAGTGCGAAATCTTCCAGCAGAGTAATGGTGCTTTTCTGTTGTCGAAAGCCGTACTGCATAGGGCTTATCAGGGAAAATTTATCGCAAAAATTATTCATTGCTATTTGAACCCATTTTTCGATTAGGTGTGTCATGGAATGGTAGGATTGATATGGGTCTGTAGCTCCCGACCTCTTGCTGCTTTCATTTTTTGTATAGCGGCCTTATCACAGATACTTTTAAACCCTTCAGGAATATTTCCGGTGTGCGGTGTGTCATTCACTATTTTAAGCAAAACGTGTTTTACTTCATCGAAATTGTAGCGTATGTCTCTAACTCGAATATTGTCGATTCCTGCCGTTTTTTGTTATTGTCGATTCCTGCCGTTTTCGTTATTGTCGATTCCTGCCGTTTTCTCCGCCTCGTTGATCTCTGAACTGATTTCGTAGGTAGCAGAGATTGGCTCCTTGAGTGTATTGCGGGTAAGTAGACGCGAAGAAAATTTTTAGGGTGTAGGCTCATCGTCTAGACACGAATGTCTACCATAAGAGTGAAGAGGAAGACGATGAGAGTATTCTGTGCCCCAGAGTCAAGTCACGAAAATGCTGATTCATGTTGCTGTGTCAGATGTCGAGTCACACCTTTCGACGGTCCCCACATCCACAAGACAAGTACGGAAAAGCAAAAAAAAAATCTCAGACCGAAGCAAAAAAAAAATTAATAGTCCAGAAAAACAAAGATGGAAAAAGAAAAAGAAACATGGAGGGAGCCTGCTCCAGGAGCGAACAGAGCTCTCCTTTTGTTTTTTCTGCCCCGCTACGCGGGAGCCTTAGCGGCGACCGCAGGGACACACCAGCTCTATTCATAACCAGGTTATCGTAGCGCCAGAGAGGGTAGCGACACAGCGGAACGTGGTCAATACGTCGGCCTTCCCGCATCGACCTTTTTCGGTTCCGCCCGAACGCACAGCTTCTAAAAAGTGGCCCTGTGCCGCGCAGACCGCAGTCATGAATTCTCCTCGACAACGATGGAGCATTCCGCCATTTGTTTGTTTTCTGTACGGGCCACATCTCTACTTTGTTTCAGCTTACGATGGACTACAGACGACACTACGAGTCATCCAAACCAATTCAATGCAGTGCTAGTGTCACGTGACCTGCACAAGGGAGTCGGCGACGCGGGGGCGCGAGTAATCACGTGATGCGTTTGCGGCGCTGAATAGGCTGGAATTGCTTGTACTGTCCGCGGCTGTCCATCACAAGGCAGTGACAGGATACACTACAATTTTTTTTTTCCCCTGGAAGGGTCGAATATTTGAGAATCCAGAAGGTTGGTTCTCGTTGCTTTGTTTCTTGTTTGGTATAAACTTTTGTTTTCTGAATTTACCATTTGATCTTGAATTCGGTATTACGTTTTTGTGAAATCCTCCGTACGGTGTTTTGTACTGCAGCTTAAAAGCGTCGGTTTTGTTTTTACGCCATGACCACTTTGGACTGCCTTTATGCTCTGCACCCGAAACCTTGCCGGTTTTATTATTTAAGTTATAAATATGGTGGAAAGCTGAGAGTTTCAGTGGCGTCCACCTTTGCGCTACTCAATTTTCTCAGCATCGGTTGCGCGTACTCGCGCTTCTTAGTGCAATCGACTATTGATGCTTTTCTCTGAGTGAGAACGTGAGTAAATATATTTTCAATTATTGTTTTTAATTTAGTACGAAAGAAGCTGCGACATAAATTAGTTGTGGTTTCGCTTAAAATTACACGCAGAAAAACGAGTCATAATTCTTATACGCAGGTTTGTCGAACAAATAAAAAAATGACGTGCGAAAAACGAAACAAACAAGACAAATATCTTGCTTTGGATTTTAGGTCGCTACCTGCGAGGCATCAAACCTCATATGATTACTCTTCATGAAATATTAGTGGCGTCGATTATGTACTTTAGTTACTTTACGATCAAATTTTCTACCTGCGTGTTCCTACAGTCGGTCCCTAAGTCTTCATTTCAATTCGCGTCCTGTGACGTCATTCTGAAATTAAAACCTGACCAGTGCAGTCACGGATACCAGGCATGTGCATTGTTACGTATATCATTCATTCTTAGCGAAGCGAAATATTCCGAGCCCATGAAACTTCTTACATCACGCAAGAAAACCCGTCACGTCAGGCACACACATTGACCATAACAGCGTCCCTCGAGTTATTAAGACGTCGTACCATCCAGTGAATCTCTGGTCCCGATTCGAAATGAAATGGGCAGACGTGAGACGGGATCGGCTAATACATTTTTCTTCAAATCTAGGTGGGCGGGTGGGGGGTCACTTTACGAAGTAGGTGGCAATACCTAATTCTTTTTTTATTACGCAAAATAAGGAATAGCACGTAGGACGTCTCTCCTTCATTCAAAACAGGTGGAAGGCTGAAGAAAAGAAAAAGAAACATTAATCGCATAATTTGGATTAAAACTTACTCTATCAAATTCTTCTGTTATTTTTTTCATTACGAACCTGAATCGAACACGTATATGCTACAAATCGTACTCTGTGGGCAAACAAAGAATCTCGAAAAAGCGCGATATTTAAGTGTCGAAATCGTGAACCTAAAACAATACGCTTCCACATTTCGCGAACCAGACACGAATACATTCGAAAGAAGTAGAGCTCACTTTCATCGAACGGTTTCATTGCGGAGGACGCAGAAGCGGCTTAATCTCTTTTATAACATAATAAATAACCTGGTTCTTGTAAATAAGCAACAGTATATCAAGGAGAGCATGTCGCGTATAACCCGCAACAAGCAGACTCGGTATGTGGAAGAGCGGAAGTTTGCCAAAGGCTGTCTTAAATACTAACATATCTTTTGTTTTTTTTTTGCAAACAGTGCGAGAATGAAACGAGCTCCCAGCACATGTCGTGACCGCTGGAACTCGGAAAGAGTTCAGTTCCCTTGTGTCAGACATTTCGGCCAGGAGTACCTAGAGTTGTCTTTTCATCGTTGTGTTGTATACGTGTTATTCATAATTCATATGTGCATTTTGAGCGCGCGTTTTTGTGTTGTGCAAAATCACTGCTATCTCAGTCCTCTGTAAGACCGATAGTATTTAATAATAGAATAAATAAATTTTGAGGTACTAAAGAGTTTTTCAGAATGCGGAGCGCGAGTTGGTCTGCTTCTTCCGCAGGGGGTTCTAAGGATGGTGGGCTATAGACCTCGAAGTAGCCAGCATGGAGGTCTACCCACGATTCTTCTAACGGGAGCCTCCCCTTGGCAAGAAGCGCGGATGAGACTTTACACTCCGCGTAGGGGCCCCAGAGCCTTGGGTGCCCTCCGAGCAGTTTGGGGCGCAAGCGTAGCCGTTCTGCGCATGCGCAGTGCGAGGCCCCCGCATCAATTAGCAATGCGATAGAAACTCCAATAGACGCCACGCGGCTGGAAGAAAAACTGTCGCCACTGTGCTCCCAATGTGTGTGTGTGTGTGTATGTTGTTTTTTTAAGTAACTCTGCAGCTGTTTAGCTTAAACTCGCGTTTGAGATACTCCTCCCGCTGTTGCATTTGTACGGACCACGTGACCCCATTTTTTCTTTGCCCTCCTGCTGTTGCAGAGATATTTATTCGGTCATTTATCTCTCGACGGCGTCCGTGCCGTGGTTTTCTTAGCCGCCGGGGACACGTCGGAGCTTTCCATCGTCCTGACCAAGGCGTCCTTATCCTTCTCTCGGGTCCCTAAACATTCATCGCGGCCCTTTCGCTTTTCCCGTCGGTACCCGCTCCGCGTACGGGGGCGCATTAATCTCGGCGCCTTGGGCCGCACCGGCTTGTTTGGCGAGGTTTGCTTCTTGCGCGGGTGTTCTGTCTTGCTCGTGTTCGCGGCAATCACGACGCTCAGATTGGGGACGTCTTGTGGGCGGAGAGCGTGGGGTTTGACATGGCGGCGTGATCAATATGGCTGCCGGCAGCGAACGATTCATAATGTTCTCACACCGCTGTTTGGTGTCAGGCTTGTTGAGGACTCGCAGCTTCTCATGTCGCAGTTGTGAGTTGGCGAAAGCGGTCATTCTTCGTTTAACAAAAAAAAAGTAGAACTCCATATTAAATACAAACGTGTTTTTTTTTTCTGTTTGCCGGATGTGGTGTATCTTCCCTATTTATAAACAGGTTTGTTTATTCGTTTCTAAGTGTCATCAACCTCCTCGGTGGGTTATACGGGAAGGGGTTATTCAGCAGTGTTGTACGGAACGGCGTTCCAAGGAACGGCGTTCCTGGAACGCGTTCCTTTTAGGAGGAACGAAGGAACGCCGCCGTTCCATTTTACATCGGTGGAACTGGAACGGGAACGCGTTACATTTGTTACTGGAACGGAAAAAGGAACGGCGTTCCTTTTTTCGTCTAGTTTGTTTTTTTTTAATTTCTACGAGGGAAGTCTAAAAGTGTAAAAACAATATTTTTACCAAGAGCAGAATCTTGTTAACTTCTTGGTTAATTATCTTAAAGTTTATTTTGTGTGGTCCTCGTTTAGTAACAGTCGGGTGCAGGAAAGCTAGTAAATAATGTTTCTTTTTTAGTGCCCAAGACTGCGGTACAAAAATGCAAAACTTTTAGTCAAAGAAAAGACACAAAAAGGGACGTCTTAAACTGGGCTCATTTCTTTGCTTCCACGATTCCTCATTTACCTAGAAATAAAAGGAAGACTTTAGCGATCATTGAAATTTCACAGAGACCCAGAGTTACAACAAAATAACATGTTATCAGACATCGAACGCACCCCTGAATTTCCGAACTTTGGTCACTTAAAAGATACACAAAAATTAGCCTTTATTTCTTTTCCTCTAGTCCCCCACCTTTAAACTAGACGACTAATCCAACCTTCATAAAGAAGGTGTTGTAGTTTTCAAAAACGACCTTCCGAAGTCGTACCCCTTCTTCAATTGATCGTTTTGCGGACAGCAACATCGAGTAAGCAACTGTTTTCAAGTTTGAACAAGGAACTTTGTTAGATTAAAACGCGTGAGGTTGTTGTAAAACGCTCGCGAAATGTAGGGTAACAGTATAGTTTGCTCGTTTCATTCCGCCCACCACAAACATGAATACGGTTAAAAGCCAAGATTTTTAAAAGTGAATATATCAACAAATGAAACCCTGCTTTTACTTGCTTTCTTCTCCTGGCGCCCTTCCATCGCGGTATTCAAATTCGTATGTTGCCATTTGATGTGATAGATTAAAAAAACAAAACAAAAACTTTGTTCTACGTAACTAAATATAGTAATAGGCAAAATACAAATGTAACGTATATGTAACGATACGTTCCATTTTTTTAACTGTAACGGGAACGAGTTCCTTTTTCACATATGGAACTTGTAGCGGGAACGCGTTCCAAAATCAGAAGGAACGTGGAACGAGCTTTCGTTCCTTTTTTTGAGGAACGTGTACAACACTGTTATTCAGTCAGGCCAACAAAAACAAAAAAGCAGCGGCTATACAAATACAAGGTTAAAGGGGCGCTGAAACATCAAAATCATATTTTTATTGTTTGAAACGATTGAAAACGATGCCTGGACATTACCCTCAAAATTTGAAACTTGGAAATTCAGTATTTGTGAAGTAAAAAACAAAAACATTTCCAAATGCCGAATTTGAAGTTCCCGCGCGATCCGCGCAAGTGGAGTGACGTCAAGTTTTGAGGACTCCTGAGAGTCGAGTTTCTTTCGCGTCTCCGCTCCGAATCGTGTCTCCGCGACCCGAAGCGAGGAGAAAAGGGCGCCGGCGTCGGCGGGAACTACCGTACCGGGAAACCGGTTTCCTGCATGAGTGCCGTGCCGCCTATCGCTTCGAGCAGACGACGGTGCCCCCGGCGGTGTCACAACCGAAACTACGATACACAGACACCAAACCCAGCTGTTCAGACCGTTTGACGATTTCCTTTCCGAAGTCTGAGAGGTGGTCGGGCACATATAAGAGGCCACTTCGTCCGACTCCCCGACTCACCGATCACCCTCTGCTACATGCGTCGAGCGCCGCCATGTTTTCCAAGGGAAGATAAAAGTCAAGAAGGCGACATCACGACGGACTCCGATTTTTCGTATTTCAAAAAGAAGGGCCGTAGCTGCATTCAGAATTACGTTAAAACATGTTTTAGGATTGCCGTTATAAAATGTTATAGAAATGTCGCCTACAAAGCTTCTAAATTTTATGATTCTTGACGTCACCAATCAAAGGAAGCAAGGAGGTGAGGAGCGAGAGAGGAAAACGCCAAAAATAAAAAGGCGCGCGCGCGTAAGATACTTTTTTTTCGCGATGCGGTATTTTTTTTGTGTGTGTTTACGATTACAACGTGCATCGTTTTAGACAATTAACGAGAAAAAAAAAACGACCTTTGGGGTGTCAGTGCCCCTTTGAAGGCTGGCATTAAGCATATATACAGATATTCTGCTCTTTAAATAATAATCTTAAAGCGGACAACAACGAAAGCTATGGCATTCTTGCCTAATACTCACTGACACTATGGACTTTTTTTTTCACAAGTAATGGTCACGAACACGCATTGGCGACGCTCATTTTGCGTAAAGAACGTGACATCTTCCAGTCTGTACTTCCAGTTAGTACGTGAGCACGTACTAACTGGCACGGAAGGAAAGGCGCGGGAGGAAAGGAAAAAAACCGCTCCTTTCCCCTTACCGAAGCTAAGGCAGAGGTAGAACAAAATGTGATGCGCATACATTCTTAAACGCTTTAATATACACAATGGAGCAAGAACAAAAAATATAAGACCTTTACAATTCTCTGTAATGCTGAATTAGAGCGCAGCTCTTGAGGAGGAGGAGGAGAGGGCACGGATGGGAGGGTATGCCCCTGCTCCCCCTCCGTACCTTCCCCTCCTCCTCTCGGGCTCCCCTATCCATTTAGAAGGGAAATTTTCTTCGCAATTAAGCGAAAATTTCGCGCCAACTTAAGCGGGGAAAATTTACCCTCGTGACGTCACACGTGATGTCACGTGTGACGTCATTATGGGAAACGTCCTATAATGCAACGCGTAGCTACGCCGACAGCCGACGCCGACGCCGCTCAACCCGGAAATGGGCGCCTAAGAGCTGCGCTCTAAAACATCATTTGCAAGGTCTTGACCTAGCCGTTTTCGAGGTTTACCTCGTACGAAAACACGGGCGTCGAGCATTGCATGGAAGAAGTAAAGTTAACCGAGAGCTCGAATTGAGCTCAACTCGTCACGGCTACGCGAACACGCCCAACCTATATCGTCTGCTTTCTTTCTCCGCTTTTATTGTCGCTCTCTTTCGCGTTTCTTCTCTCGGGAAGCTCGGAGCTCGCTCGTTTATCCCACTGATAGAAGTAGAACGTCGCTCAATGTTTGATCACGTGATGCTACCAGTTGCTACCAGCGGTGAGAGAGCAACTCGGATGTACTCGAGCAAGACCTTCAACTTGCATTCGTGTACTATCGGCGAGGAGATGAGCGCTGTGCCTGGGTTCCGCTAGCACTTGCATGTCGTTTTCCCTTTCAGGGGCGCGAACCGTAGAAGGTTAGGTGCCAGCCGAGGGTGATATTACGAGGGTGATTAAAATATTATCCGGACTTTGACTCTAAAATTTATTTTGATAAAAGCCACTCAAAACCCAAGCCTCTTGTGAATTATTGCATAGCAAAGCCTAGGCTGATTTGCAAATGATCTGTCACATCATCCACTGTCACTCGTACGACAAAATCAGTTGACGTTCGCGCTCAATGTCGCCATCGGTTGTGGACGCATCCGGGCATCCGGATTCTTCTTCGTGGCTGACATTATTGCATCCTCCGTCGAATGTCTGTACCCACTTAAAACATTTTTCTTTGTGTCAAATACTTCATCCATAATGTGCACAAAGTTTTCTATGAATATTCGGCACCAGACGGACCCTCAGATCACACACAAAAAAATTACTCCCCCGCTCGTGCAAATCACGAGTGCGGCAGCCATTGTTTCTCGACCCCCAGTCAGAACCGAACTGGCTTAAGACCGTCGAGCCTGCACAGCAGTGACAGGAAAGACAGCTACCTCGTACGAAAATCGCAGATTAAGAAAGTGCGGCCAACAGAAGCATTAAGACAACCGGAGTGTGAATACTTTCTCAATCAAACTCGTACACTCTATGTTAAAAAGCGGGAGGTAGGTGTGTGGGATTCAAAATGGCGAGGTGTTCCTGGAATTAGCGGGCGAGTATAATGGCGATTAACGGCATAAGTACGAAAGGTGGCGGCGCCTTGAAGCATCCTACCGAGGGACCTGATGCGAGCAGCTTGCAAATAACCCTGTATCCCATTGTAAGGACGAAGGGAGCTATGCAGCTACGGCCGTGATGGCGCGGAAGCAATCCCCCGCTGATTGCGTCTGAGCTCCGGCCGAGCTCGGCTGCAGTGACTGAGCGCCGGCGTCGATGCGAGCGACTGCGAGCCGGGTTCTCTAGATATGCGTCCGCGACGCCCGATTCTTCAGACTCGATTGGTGTGCACCAACCAGTGTAATCACATGGCTCGCCCGTGTCAGTCCGGCAAAATGCGCCAGTGTAGCGGGTAGTTACGGTACGAAGAACATGTACTAACAGGCGTGGTAACGCTGCGATTACATCGTACCAAAGACAGTGTGCAGACATGTTCCAAGCATTCATATGTTTATGTAATGTTTAATGTTTAAAGAGGTGGCGAAAATCAGCAGAACCCATCCTTTGGGAATGATTATCTACGTTAATGCGAATAGCATCAAACGGTGCGGAGTTATGCGCGTTCGTCAGGTGGCCGGCACACTCTAGATACGCCAGCCCACTCTTGAGGCGATTCTAAATTTGTTGACACTTTCACAGCCCTGCGCACGATCTCCGCAGCCCAGCACGTGCGTTTGTGTCACTTAGGAAGGCGAGCAAAGCACGCGCCATACGCACAAACACTCAAAATGGTACCGACCAGACTTTCTGGCGTCTCAGCTAGTCTCAACCAACGGTACTCTAAACGGTTGTTTATATCTTTACCATAGGACGCGCTTTACAGCGCTGTCACAGCTACCGGTGCGCGCGCGTTCCATGCACGAGGGCTCATTCCGCTCTCGTGAGGCTGAGCACGGCCGCTACATCACCCTGCTCCCGAGCGCGGGAGAGGGTGAGCTAGCGGCCGTGCTCAGCCTCACGAGGCGGAATAGCCCTCGTGCATGGAACGCGCGCGCACCGGTAGCTGTGACAGCGCTGTAAGCGCGTCTATGGTAAGATATAAACAACCGTTTAGAGTGCGTTGAATGACTGCCTTCATAGCTCTGTGGTTAGCGCGTCTGCCTGCTGATCAAAGGGTCAACGGTTCGAGTCCCAGTCGGCGCCGGTCTTTTTTATTTATTTATCGACCCGCGGCGTAAGAGGTTAGATAGCCAGATAGGTAGATACATAGACGAAAAGTGCGTGAAGTAGCCAAAAGAATGCTATTCGCATTAAAAAGCAAAGCAACACTGTATGAGCTTTTTAACATTGAATCTGATGCTAAGTATGTCGCACCTTTGAACAGGACGATCGGCACTTGCGTCTGCTCTGCACACGCACCAAGCTGGCGGCGCATACAAAAATAGCGGGGAACGGAGTGCCGATAACAACGTTACTGGATCGGAGAAGTTGACAAGCTCCGGGAGAGAAGGGGGGCAAGGGTTTGGTTTGCCTCTCACTCAGAAACAAGTTGGCACTCCACTGGCCGTGAAACATCGTTTTTGTGTGGCTCACAAAGTGTATTACTAAAGAATGTTGCCAGTGTGATAATGTCCGGATTGAGACAACATTTCCTGGGAGTTTTGAGGCAAATTTACGCCTGCCCGGTCCTTCTTAGTTTTGGCAGTTTTCCGACATTCGGCACCAAGGCAAGCAGCTCGGAGAAATGGCTGCGTCTATCGTTCGTGGTTTCCGGCACATGGACCGTCGTGTTTGGTCGTCTGCGAACTAAAATACCGTGAACTTCCCTCTTCTTACATAGTTGAACGTGAGCGCGTTGCGTTTTGATGACTTGTTACAGAAAGAATAAACAAAAATGACGGACAAGGACGGACATTTAGATGTCCGTCCTTGTCCGTCCTTTTTGTTTATTCTTCCCTCTTCTGGTGTTCTGTATTTGTGTCAGAAGTTCAAGCGTAAACTGCGCTGCATACATTCCAAAGCTGCATTAGGAAAGAATAAAATTTGAAGATGTCGTCGTTACTTGAAAGAATCGGGCTGTTTTTGTATTTGTATTCGGCTACGTGGAGGCCTGCTACTGGTGAAAACAACTGAGTTATTCCTGTCGCGCGCTCTTTACGCGTGTGACAACCTCGCTCTCTTGCGTGTGCGTGCCATTTCACCGGCGTGTGAGTAAGAATTTTAAGTTCACGTTCACTTCCGATCAGCTGGTCAGCGTGTGAATGTGCGGTAGATATTAGGACCGTTATTTTACAGTACCTGCTACAGCTTCGCTGGCAACAGTGCACGAATTGTGACACACCCTCGTTGACTATGTGAAACGAGTTCATTTGTGTAAGCGTATGCATGCTCCATGTGCCTGACAGCAACATGCTTGTTAACGTGTTTATAAGCGGGCGTTAATTTGAATTCGCTTTATGTTAACTACTATTTCCTTAAGGTTGCAGTCGTCCATAAATGATAATGTTGTTTTATTGATCTCGTGCCCTATTGAAAAATATTTTTTACCGGAATGTCATTTCCAGTAATAGTCTATTTCACTGGATTATGGGACTGTTTTCACTTCCAGTAAAGCCGTAGATTACCGGAATGTCGTCGGATTTTTTACTGGAATGTCACCGGCTGGCTTACAGGAATGTTACCGGCTTTTTACCCGAATGTCACCGGATTTCTACCGGAAGTTTATTTCCAGTAAAAATCTATTTTACTGGATTATGAGACTCTTTTCGCTTCCAGTAAAGCCACAATTTACCAGAAGATTACCATATAATAATATCTTTATTATCTTCGAAAAATACATGTGTGCGTGCTGGCCCACGAAAGCAAAGATGCTTGTATGTGAGACCAGGCAGCCAATAAAATACCGTGACACAGTGAACACTAGAGAAACAAAACAAACAAACAACAATAACGTAGGAATGTGGGCAACGAATACGCACTAAGTAATGATATAATCATTATTGCGCGAGCGTGAGGCACCATTCTCTTACATTCCGTTTTACCGCACGAAAGGATGATATGTTCAGCAAAGACTCTGGCAAACTGTTGAAGATTGGCCGGAATTCATAGTGTTTTTCTTTCTTTTTCGGAAGTCAACGGAAGCCATTTAGGAGGAAGCCTGTGAACCGTGGTTGGTGCATGTTTACCAGATGCTGGACGATTCGGTAACAATAAAAGTGGTTAGTCCACAGAGACCTGAAGGTTCTATGTATCTATTTAACCGGGTCGATACCAGTGAAACAATTTGCACAGCTGTAGACAAAAGCAATCGGACCAAATAGGAACAAACGAGTTCTTTGTCGCAAAAGATATCTTTCAAGGTACTTACAATGCCGCTGGGTAAATTCCTAGACGTACGGTAATTAAACCGCGCAGGTGCACCACACGGACACACACACGTATGATCTCAGTAGCACGTTTAGCGAAAACCACGAACGCGCGAAACGAACATCCGCCGCCGTTGAGAAATCACGGGCACAGATCACGATGTCGTCCCTGATGTCGTCGCCGCGGGTGCAGCAGGTGTCAGTAGCACGCTTAGCGAAAACCACGAACGCGCGAAACGAACATCCGCCGCCGTTGAGAAATCCCGGGCACACTCACAATGTCGTCCCTGATGCCGCCGCCGCGGGTGCACCATGGCGTCAGTAGCACGCTTAGCGAAAACCACGACCGCGCGGAACGAACATCCGCCGCCGTTGAGAAATCCCGGGCACAATCACGATGTCGTCCCTGATGCCGCCGCCGCGGGTGCACCCGGCGTCAGTAGCACGCTTAGCGAAAACCACGAACGCGCGAAACGAACATCCGCCGACGTTGAGAAATCTTGGGCACAGTCTTTTTCGCTTGCCGGATGCTTGTGAAGCCGGACGGACAAAGAGGCGTAAGAAACAGAGGCCGGATTCTCAAAGCGAACTTACGACGAAAAAAGTGCGTACGACATATTTGAGAGAAAATCCGTATTCTCGAAACGAAATTGTCGTAACTTTTGTGCAGGTTACGACAAAATCCTACGACAGCTCCGAAGCTGTCTTACGCACTTTACGATCAAATCAACATGGCCGACAGCATCGCACAGTTACTTGGTCGCGACGACCAGCGGATATTTATTTTTCTACATGCTCTTCTCGCGCGTCCCGACTTCAAGCAGCAAGAAAAAAGGAAGAAGTACTTGAAGCCGACCACGACGAACATCAACGCTGGATCCACAGACACCCGGGAAAAGCAACAAAGGCAACGATCCCACCGACCAAGCGAGCTCGGCAGAATAGGCCTAGCAGGCACTCCGACCGCTCCGACCTGTTCGGGCGCAGCATTTCTCCGACGGTCCTTGGCCAAGACCGTCTGCCCACGACCGACAGGTTTGCTGAAGGGAATATGCCAGCGTGACCCTTTTGGACCCTTCCCGTATGAATAGTTTGATCGCTAAACCAAATTTCAGAGGTCAATCTCTTTCCCTCGTCATCTCGATCTCCTTGTTTTCCGAGGCAGCGGTGACGAACGCTGTCGTCGAAAAGGGACTCTCATTGATTCTATCTTCTTGTTTTGTGTGATATAGAGCTCAATAAACGCCGTATGGATTACCTTCGCAACACGGTATGTACACTTTGTTATTAGTATGCCATTTTTATTTTGACACGGCGCTACGTCACTGTCGAGCTATAACAGTCCGTGGTAGCTACGCGATGATGGTCATACCTTTCTTTGCCGAGTGTCAAGTCAGTATCGAGTTGCAATCGTAAAAGATCGGTCCCGAAGCGCTTGCCAAGACGCGGGCTAACAGAGCGAATTCAGGACTTCGATCAGAACGCTCGCGTCCGCTCCGAGTATGAAAAGGTATTTGCGTGGCTCTTGCTGACACCCTCGTAGTTCAAACGTATCTTTTTTAACGTCGGCTCGCTCCTGCATTTCCGAAGCCGCGAAAAACGCCGCGGCTATTGGTTTCTATCTATGTCGCTTTGCAAACGACTGTACGGCGCTTTTACCAACAATGACAGGTGTGTTGACTTCGTAGCAGTCAACGAAGCGTTTAAATCGTGTTAGCGTCGATATATCACTGCACGGACACGAACCCCAGTCAAGCGGTGATGAAAAGGCCGCCTGTGTTTATGAGAAACAGCTTGAACACTAAACGTTTACACACAGACAGGACAGGACATACATCAAGGCTTAAAATCAACGAGTAGTTAGCCTGTGTTTGTTATTAAACATCCACGTGCTCCGAACTATGCCGAGCTCTCCGATTGGTTGTTCGTGTTGCCGAAGACGCCGTCGCCATAGCAACAACACCGGAAGTCGTTGTTTCTCCGTAAAAGGTCGTAACTTTCCTCCTCTCACTTAAGAACGCGTTTGTGAATACCGTTTGTGCCTCATCTTACGATGATCGTAAGTTTACGAACTTCGTAGCTAAGTTGTCGTAGGTAAGAGGTTTTTATGAATCTGGCCTCTGGTCACTGAAAGATATTTTCTTTTCATCTGCACACCCAGCTGCTCTGGAAGATATAGATCGCACACATGGAACGAGAATCCGAGACTGAGCGTTCGTTCCTGGCCGGCCGTTGCTCGTTGACGGACAAAGAAGCCGGTTTTCTTAAAAAAAAATAAAAAGAAGTCAGCAAAACGACCTTCTCGCATTTTCCCCACGACCCAATGCGAGGGAGAGAGGGTGCGTGGGGACTCGTCCTTGGAGCGAGGCACCAAGGACGCCCAGTCCCCGGCTCGCCTCGGCTTCCCCCTCCCCTCGTGTCGGCTTTGAGTGAAGTTCGGTAAACAGGGAAGCGAGTCACCCGTTTCGGTAAGATTAAAACCGGGTCGTCTGGGAATCGAAAGTGGCTGGCGGTGACATTCCAGCGAAATCTGGAAACCCGATGCCGATGAAATTACAGCAAAATCTGTTTGCCGGCAAATAATCTCGCACAGACTGCAGGTAAACTGGTTTCGAATGAAAACGGGTGAAAGTGCCCACCTTTTTGGATCGTCAAAACAGTTCGCTGCACGCACTTCTTGAGGGTTGCAACGTCGTCCCGAGCTAAAACTCGCACTCACGAGAATGCCGCCCGAGTGGTCTCGTACCTGCTCTGCCCCGACTTTTGCCTGTCGCAAATAGCAAGTTGCCGGTGATCGCTGCTCACCTTTTGGATCGTCAAAACTGTTCGCTGCACGCACTTCTTGCAGGATTGCAACGTCGTCTCGAGCTCAAACACGCACTCACGAGAATGCTACTGCATTGGCGGCCACCATTACAAACTCAGCTAGTCCCCCTGCTCGTCTTGGCTTCCTTGCCTTTAGCCGTTCCCCTTTCGTCGGCTACCAGTGAAGTTCGGTGTCTGGCAAACGAGAGTGGCTTCCGGTAGGATTCCAGCGACGGGTAATCGAAAATGGTTCTGGCAAAACTTTCAGCGAAAGTATCTTCCAGTAATATTTCCACCACAGACTGGTAAACGACGCTGGTTTCTGGTGAAAATGAGTGGAAATTAACCCGTTTCCACTGAATGTCACGGGAAGTTTTTGCCGGATTTTAACCGAGAGTGACTCCGGTAAAACGTACACCGGAATCTGGTAACTGAAAGTGGCGGCCGGTAATATTTCCACCAAAAAACTGGTAAACTACGCTGGTTTCTGGTGAAAATGAGTGGAAATTAACCCGTTTCCACCGAATGTCACTGGAAGTTTTTGCCGGATTTTTCAATAGGGTGACGTTTTAACGCTCTATTTCAATCCAAAATAAATACATATTAGCTACCCTGAGAATGTGACATAAGAAGGCTGGGGTGCAAAGACCACTCTTGATAACTGCAATGCCTTTTCGTTGTAACGCAAATGCTGTTCTACGCGAGGTACATCAATCAGAGAGATGACAGAGAAGGTGACAGTAGCAAACAAGAAAGCTCGGGTCCTGTGGTCGCCAACTACAGGTATTTTCAATCGTGGCGTTTTGCATTCTGCTCACGATTTTTGTCACGCAAAAAAAACAAAAAAACGTTGCACAGTATTCATTTGCAATTTTTAGCCTTGCCCTAAGATTTGTTATGGTAACAAATGAAAGTAAAAAAAAGCATTTTGTTCGTTTTTTTGTGACAAGTGGGAGCGTTTATCGAGAACTGGATAAGGCGCTGACAGCGCACGCGAGCCCCTGCTTGTGGATGCAGGTCATAGACGACTATGAGAGACATCAACAATGACATAAATCTTGTTACACTGATTTTACATGAACATAGAATCGCACTCTGAAGCCAGACCCAAAGCTAGGCACCTAGCTATGCTGCTATCCGATGAACTATAGAGGTAAAATCAAAGAAATCTTCAGCGTGCATAATTACAATCGTGACTGCAGCAGAATCTACTTGCAGAGTTCATTTTTTTAAAGAAGTGCGCAAGGGCCGCCGACGTGGCACCGACCGCCTGATTTCGCAATGAAAAGCAAGCGTCTCGAGCTTGCCCAGAGCTTGGACGGCATTGCGGACCGGGCGGGCTGCGACGACAACGCAACCACCCTCGCGCGAATGGAGGGGACAGGCTTTCCGAAGCGTAGCTAATACGGAGCTTGTCAACTGAGCTGATCTATGATATCGTTGGCCGATATATAAAGCGTAGCTCATTTAGCGGCTCTATAGAGTTCCTATACTTTCAAACCAATAGACCGATCTCACTAAGTGTTCCAGGCATGCGTCACATCACCATAACTGTAGTCCTTAGGAAGCAGGCTAAAGTGCACGAGACGGTGCTCTGCTCGAGCGACTTGCAGCGGGGTCTTCGCACGTGTCGAAAGACTACAGCTCCCCCGATGCATGCCGGAAGAGCCGACGTAACCAAACTGGCTAGTGAGATCCGTCTTTTTAGGGGCTCTCGTCTTTTCAGAACACGGCTCCACGAAACAGTTAAAACACACTCGTTTCTGACCTTTTGCATTTGTCGCGAGACTTCCAGCCCCTAAAGCCGGGATTACGCTGCTCATACATCATACAAAAGAAAGGCTGCAAACACGAGTCTCCTGCAACAGACTAGTTTTGAATAGACCCGTTGCTCTCGGGCGGGGGTTCGAGCGCGTCCACAAGACGCGACCATGTTATGCTGGCTGCACCATCTACGCGACCCGACAATGAAGCGGCGCTGCTCTTCCGATTATGCACATGAGACTTTCGGCTACAAACATCTGTCATCTTCTGAAAATGCACAATAGCAAAACGCCTAAAAAATAAAATAAAAATAATTATGCAGCTTGCGGCTGATGCGTGCCATAAAACATTTCTTTCAGCTTTATTATTTGCATTTGTTTCTTTCATTGCGTCTGTGAGCACGTATGTTTCACTTTACGGCATAGCGGAGATGAAGCTATTGCGAAATCATGTTCCCCTGAACGGTGCTCACACTGCACGAGCGCGCGTGCTTGGCACGGGCACTGAAAACTAGGAGCTTGCTCTTGTAGCCTCTGCTACTCTGGAACTTAGAATGGAACGGAGGATGAAGAACTGCAGTGGGGAGGCGTAATGACGCTTGTTCGAAACGCACGCCACAAATGTTCTATTCTGCTCGCCTGGAGAGCTGCTCAAAACTTGAGAGGCCGGGCCTATATCCATGGTCCGAATGCCGCGTGCCAACATTTCTCCTTGCACTCCTTGTCATGCGGCTTTCGAAGCACGGATCTCTTGGTGACTCTCGTTCGAATCTGTATGCACGATGTATAAGCAGTGAGACCCCGGCTTTACAGGACGAGGATGACGTCACAAGAGCGCGTGCCTCAGCGCTACTCTGGTGCTTAGGACGCCGATATATAAAAAGTGGTCCCCATGTGGCAACGTATGATGTCACAGACGTCGGAGTGTCACGCTGTCGGATGTCGCGATCCTGGTGGTTGGTCGTAGACGTTCCGGCGAAACGCACGAGCGAACGCGAGCATCGCTGTCGTTGCAGCGTGACAACTACCGACTGCCGAAGCTTCCGAGAACTGGGAAGCTGGAGAGCGACCTGCGGCAAAACAGGCGCCTGTCACATCCGCCACTGCTGTTCTGACACCGCCAGGGTTGAGGCCGGCCATGACACTTTATGACATCACTAGGCTGAAACACAGGCGCCACTTCTTTGGACTCTCTAAACACCCACACAAGCACGAGACGCGTTCCAGGCGCCGTAGTGGTGAGCCATTCCGACCATCCGGATTCGTTAGAACAGGGCTCTCCTTCTACATTAATCATCGGGGACCCCCTTTGTCGGTGGCCAACGGACCATACATACGCCGTCCCCGGTTCACGCGGAGGCAGGGGCGAACGTCCAGCGGCAGACTGCCATTCACTGCCATTCACGGTCGCTTAGTCAGGGATGTGATGAGAGGCCCGGTTTTTGTTCGCGTTTATGGCGGCACCACAAAAGTGAGTCCGGCCGGTGATCTGGCCGTGCGATTCCCGGAACCCCGAAAAACACCCACGCCTCTCCCGGCAACGCTCCCATTTCCGATCCTCTTTTATGGAGCAGGACGTGATATAAGAAGGACGCAGTTTTGCTTATTTTGTAGACCTCTTTGCTCCTACTCTGTAGCGTTCTTTTTGTATTTTCTTTTCTTTCTTGCGCGTGAGGGTGAATCAGGTATTTTTGGATTCAGTGCAGTCTACTTATGTCATTTTATCTGCCAAAGCATCTAAAGCAATATATTTAAAAGTTTTTTATTTATTTATGTAATAATGCCAAAGCATTAACTATCCAATGAAGCGAAGCCAACAACGTCTGCAACAGCAGAAGAAAGAAAAGGAAAGAAACGAAATGTTTATACCCTGTTTCATACTTAGCGTGCAACGCTGTCAAAGCTACTGGCGCGAGCGTGGAGCTTGATCTCGTTGATCATTTGCACGCGTTCTCGCGCAAACAAAACCATACATGAAGCCACGCGCTCGCGCCAGTGGCTTTGACAGCGTTGCACGCTAAGTATGAAACAGAGTATAGTTTTCTTATTTGCTGAGCCAAACGGCTTCTAGATAGCCACTGGAGGCGGCTTCACGAGAGCGCGCGCTCGGCCGCCGCTCTCGTGGCAGGCGTTGTCGAAAGGGAAGGGGGGCTGCGGCCGCTTCTGCCCCTCTTGGCGCCGAAGAACATGGCGGCGCCTGAGGCATCTCTATCATCGGCGGTCGCAACCTCGGTAGCAGCGAAACGTAGTTGTCCACGCCAGTACACCGCAGACTGAACTAAAGCGGAAGAACGACAATCATTGTTTCATTGCTTCGCATTCCCAACACAAAAGAAGGGCTTAGGTGTCCTCGAAATTCTTCCTTCTATTTTGCCCGTTTGTCCTTCAAGCGTCGAAAAAACATATTGGGTGGGTAGGGAAGCACGTGATAAATGGCAAAGTGGTCGCGTAGCCAAGGGAGCATGTTTCAATAGTGAACGGAACATTCTAAATGGCAGAATACGTCGTTGACGGGACCAAGAGGAACAAGCGCGCATCTTCTTGTTTTCCAGGATGTCCTTAGTCAACCGGCTCTTGTAGTGATCTAGGGTTTTGATAGGTAGCCAGAGTCGAATGTGCTTATACCTCCATCTCAACGGAATTCGTGAAAACGTGCGTGTGCAAACCACGTCATTATTTTCCACATACAAACTCGGGATGCCAAAAAAAAAGGGCGGTCTGAGTGAAGCAACCCGGAGTTCTCTGAAATGCGAAAATATAGTGTAAATGTAGCCGTACTCGCCAATAGCCTAAAAAACTCTTTGATACATTGAGTTCTTGGGTTTTTCCTGAAACACGTTACATCAAATTATTAATGACTGATCTCACCCTTGGGTTGGCTATATGATCAAGACTGGTGGCAACTGTTAACATTCGTTTGCTCTACGGACTGCCAGCTCCTGGTTATCTAAGTTGGCAGAGCACCCCGTTAGTTTTGGAAACGTCCCAAGATAAACTGACCAACCACCAAGCAGATTTTTTTTTTTTTCAGCGGCAGCCAGTCTTTTAAAGGGCGCGAGATGAGCTTTGCTTTCCGGTGTAAGTAAGTTTATCCTTGCATAATGAAGAAACGGACCACGTGGCGAGTCCCGTGCATATCATTATCGCTCCTCAGCCAATAAGATTGTGGCAGTGGCCGACGCAGACGCGGAGCAACCAACCACGAAGCAGGAAGCGTCAACCATAATATGACACGCCCTGCCTTTCTGTGCATTTAAACGCCGAGCTGCGGTTGGCTCTGTTGGAAGGATAGTGAGTAGACTTCAATGCTAGCTGCCTTGAAGTCTACCCTCTATCCTATAGAGTTATTACAATAAACGAGGCTCAGCTGGCGCTA
>JAZHYW010046930.1:0-10031 GCA_037355805.1 Ixodes ricinus
TCACTTTATGCGGAGAGCAAGTCGTCTGCATATTACGCATTGGTGGCGGTGACGTCAGAACGACGCCGAGCTCTGATTGGCTTTGATTGAAAGGATAGTGGGTAGACCTCAGTGCTAGATGCCTCGAGGTCTACCCACTAGTTGTTTTTCCATCAGCCAATAAGAGCTCTGCGTTCTGACATCATCGCAACCCCTGTGCAAGAAGCAGACGAACTTGCGCTCCGCATAGTCCAACGCGCTCTTTACAAACAAGCCGGCTTTCGTCCACATCAGGCGTGGACATTGCGCGTGCGCAGAACACCGACTTTTGGGATTTGGGGGACTGCGCATGCGCCGTGCGTGCCAACAGCAGCGCCACTGCAGCGGCGTGACGTCAGAGCTGACCTTTTTTCCCTTTACCTTCGTATCTGCAGCCACGTAGTTTACATATCCGGCATGGGGGACGAAAAGAAAGCAAAACAGTAAGGCCTCACAAGCTTGAATAAGCTAAAAAAATATATACAAGAGGAAAAATAGTAAGACGTTTGCAAATCTCTGTAACGCGAAATTAGAGCGCAGCTCTTGAGGAGGAGGAGGGGAGGGTACGGAGGGAGGGTATGCCCCTCCTTCTTCTCCATACCCTCACTCTCCCTTCTCCTTCTCTCCTCCGCTCCTCCTCTTCCCTCCTCCTCCAATTCAGTTTGCCCGCTAAATTTAGCGGGGAAAATGACGTTACATGACTTTGTGTCACCTCACCTAGGAACAAATTCATTTTCTCCATTAGATTTAGCGGGAAAATTGGCGTCACGTGACCTCAACACAAATTCAATTCCCCACTAAATTTAGCGGAGAATTGAATTGGTGTTGAGGTCACGTGACGTCAATTCTCCGCTAAATCTAGCGGAGAAACTGAATTTCCCGCTTAATTTAGCGGGAAATTAAATTGGTGTTGATGTCACGTGACGTCAATTTTCCAGCTAAATTTAGCGCGGTTACGCCGACGCCGACGCCGAAACACGGAGACGGGCGCCTAAGAGCTCCTTTCTAAAACGAGAATGAGTGACAGAAGATATTAAATCATAAATAGACAGAACGACGTATTCCCCCGTACTGGAAGCGATGCCCCCGTGGAAAAGGTCCATACCGGCCCGTCTTTTTCTTGACTACATACTTTTTTCTTTTACCTCTTTTTGATCGTTTTTTTTTGTTATATCTCCTTGCTCTTTTCTTTTTTTTACCATTTCTGTGTCCATTCCCCTTTTCCTATTTTCAAGTGCTTGCGTGTTTTCTATAAAGTGTTAAAAAATAGCGTTTTTTTTGTTTGTTTTTTGTTGGGGGGGGGGCGTGGTTGCCGGAAAAATGAATTACGCATCGCCGAGCACTCATTCTCCTGCCCAAATGTAGCACTACCGGTCCGAACCAGATGGCAAATTTTTAAAACTAACCGTTACCTTATACGAGAGTTATATGAGTGTTTTTTGCTGAAATTTTCAATGGAAAAAGAGCAGCCAACGGAGCTGTCGAATGCGCCAGTTACCGAAAGCAGGCACAAACGGATCCCATTTTCCCATTGAAATTTTTAGAAATCTCTCTGGAATCTGGTTTGGACCACTAGCACTACATCTGGCTAGAGAATAAACGTTCGGACAGTGCACAATTGTTTTTGTTTGTTCGTCTTTGAAATAAAAACGTTTTTATTATTATTATATATATTTTTTTATGGGAAGAGGGGGCACACGATGCATCTTTTCTTTCTCGGTCGAGAGCATCGCGCTTCCAAGCCCGCTGTTGCGGCGATTGCTTTCTTCTTTCTTATCTCGCTTATTCCTGCTCTCCTGCTTCGCTCCATCTCATTTGCATTGTTCAGCAATTATAATCGCACCCCGAAAACAACAACGATTGTTTCGTAGCAACCAAACAGCGAGCGCGTCCAATCTCCCAAATCAAAGTTCCCAATAACGACTTTCTCCCTCCTCTCCCTTTTTCCCTCCTTCAATTTTTTTATTATTGTTCCTATTATTAATACTGAGATTGTGTCTGGGTGAGTTTTCTTCGATTTTCCGGAGACAAAAAAAAATGCGTGCAATTTGAAAATTGTAGTGCACCAAAAAAGAAATATGAAATCGAACAGCGCGGAACAACTCGAGAAGCCGAAGCGGAGTATAGGGTATCGAAACTACTTAAAAATAATGCCGAAAGCGATTCAGCGAAGGCTGTATGTGGACCCGAGAAGACATCTCGCATTGTAATACATCGCCAATTATGTTTTTCGTGTGCTTGCGTGTGCATGCATGTGTATTCGTGTGTATGTGTTTTCGTGTTGGTGCGTGCGTGCGCGTGTGTACCTGTATGTTCGTGCGTGTGTGCGCACACACACACACACACACACACAGACGTGCTGATGTTTGTGAAAGCATACAAAACAGACGCGCGCGATTCTTGTATGCTTTCAAAAGCTTTAGCACGGTCTGTTTATTCCAAACTTAAATTATTCATAAAATAAAATCGAAGCCTGCTTGTTGCTTACTTTTAGTTACGAAATTTATTCTTGTATGCGTGGCGTATAACGTGGTAAACACTCTGCGTATCGAGCGCAAAGGTTTTTATGATCCGGGTAAGCATATACATCAAAATATGACCGGACAACGACATATATCAACTCGCTTTATCTCTCTTTTATACTTTACGGCTTTCTTAAGTCAATACAAATATTAAGATATAAAATAAACAAGAGAACATTGTTGCATTAAAATGAAGTTCTTTCCGAAGAGAACATAATGACGATGATGATTTTGGCTTTCAACTTCCGAAAGAGATGTCAGTCGTACAGTCCTCGCAGACAATGAACATCGCTCGAGGCCTTTCCGGAAACTCAGACTTCTGCCAGTCGGTGGAGAATATATTCCGCTGGTTTTTTGGTTCTCTGAGTTACCATCCTGACAGCGCTCTCTAACGTTCTGCAGCTGCAAGACTTAGCTATGCTCTGACGACCACTGATGTTGTTATATTTTTTTCCTTATACGAAAACTGATTGAGTGAGAGCTTTGTATTTAAACAAGACATGTTGCTGGGCGAGTTTATGCATAAAGCTATTTCTTCAGCAGGGTGTATATAATGACTAAACTCAACTAGAGTTGCCAGAGAGTTACGCTTTACTGTCAATCAAGAACACGACTCCCTCAGTGAAGCGTACATTATGTATGAAGCAAACAAGCTTCGAATATGCTTGAAGCGTGTCTCCAGGTAATTCTGTCGTCAGCAGCAAACACAGTGTATTTTGTATGATGTACAAGTGGCGTGACTGCGTCTTTGAGCGTGCTCTGCTTCTTAACACAGGTGGCATTCCTGAGTCAAGGCCTGTTTCGGGCTCCGTTATTTGCTGTCCCCCTTTCTTCTCGCTGTACAATTGCGAAAACAGTACATTGGAACGTTCTAATACATTCGTCTCGCTCGTTTCTATCCCCCGATGATCACCAATTGAACCTCTGTCTCTTCGAAGAATTTCGTATGGACCTCCTCACAACTCGCCAACAAACCTTTTAAAAACCGCACAGCAGCTTCAAGTCGATGATAAATGGTGTTCATATACTCTCGGATTCTTTCTGTCTACTCTCGCTTTCCTATCCCTGAATAGTGTTTGGCATAGCCTAACTTTCCATCCCCTTTGTCCTCCTGTGTGCAGGTGTCGTGGGTGCGTCAGCGCGACCTGCACATCCTGACGGTGGGCACGTACACGTACACGTCGGACCAACGGTTCCACTCGATCCACCTGGAGGGCTCCGAGGACTGGACCCTGGAGGTGCGCTACACCCAGAAGTGGGACGCCGGCGTCTACGAGTGCCAGGTCTCCACCGAGCCCAAGATGAGCCTCAACATCTCGCTCGCCGTCGTCGGTGAGTCCCTGCCCCCCTGGGGTCGTCGTGACCTCGGTCATCGGACAGGCAAAACAAAACGGCAACCATGATCGTCCGCTTCTTACGCAGCTGGTAGAGTGACGTCAATGCGACGAGCTCTGATTGGAAGAATATTGGGCAGACCTGGCAGACCAAAGGGCTTGCTGCCTTCATCTCCACCTGCTGTACCCTCCAATCAGAGCGAGCAAAATCGCACTCTGCTCCTCCAGTACAGGGAACAGTGGCGACAGGTTTTTGTCGTTCGGGCGCCGAACGCCGGCGTCGTGACTCGTGTGCCGGTCCTAGAAATGGTTGTTACTTACGCCTTTTCTTACGCCTTTCGGAGATCCACCGGATTTTTATGAACAAGAACTTGGCGTTCTAAAATGGAGAGAGGAAGCACCTCGAAGGGTACGTGGTTTTTGTCGACTAAGAATTACCAGGCAAGAAATCCACGGCCGATATCCTATGTTTTCCAGCCTTCCGGGAGCAAAGAGCTGCAAGGACGCAGCTTTGTCGCACTCCCGCTCCCATGAGCGAAAGGACGCGTGTTGGAACAACATGCTCGCCGCATACCGCCTTGATGATAGGGACGTGTACCTTTCTTTAATCTCATCAGAAATAAATCCCAGCGCGTAGCCGCGAGCACGTTCGAGGCGCGCTCGCGGCGATGCAATTAGCGCATTACCAGCATCCGGGTGACGCAAGAGAAGCGCGTCTATACCGAATTTGCCCCGTACTGTCGTCGAGCTCCGTCGTGTTCGCCACCTGAAGTAGCTCCCAGATTCACTGAAGACGACAAACTTCAAAAACTTCGGCTTCTAAGGTGTGACTGCTCAAAACATCGTTGTGGACAAAACTTATCTTCAAGCGGCACTAGTGCAACAAGCAGCAATATCTATAGTTAAAATAGAAAGACTAATATTGTATGAAAAATTGCTAGGCAATTTTGTTGTCTACGTGAAACGTTCTTGCATCAGGCGACATCAGGTCACGTGACGCCAATTTCCCCGCTACATTTAGGGGGAAACTGAATTTGTGTATTGGTCACGTGACATGAAGTCACGTGACATCATTTTCCACGGTAAATACAGCGGGGAAACTGAATAGGCGTTGAGGTCACGTGATGTCGATTTTTCCGTCAAATCTAGCGGAGAAACTGAATTAGTGTTGAGGTCACGTGACATCAATTTTCTTGCTAAGTCTACCGGGGAAACTGAAGTAGTGTGACGTCACAGGCCGTGGCTTCACGAAATGTGGTTTCATGAAATCCGGAGAAGCTGGCTGAACAACGCTTCTCTTTTGAAACAAGGAGGACGCTTATGGACACATCCTCTTTTGTATCTATGCCATATCTATCGCCCAACAATATAGAATCAGGGGTTCTCAGGATCCGACTAATATTTTGTAGTAGCGTTCGTTCCCAAACACGTTCTTTTATGGAGAGTTGATGAAATTCAAGCATTAGAATTGTTGCCAACAAGAGGACGGAGCTTCTGCCAAGCAGTGGTTGCTGTTTGTCACTATCCGCAGTTTCATACTCAGAACGCAGCACTACTGTAATATCTACGCTGCCATACATCTATCATTCCCGAACAAACACCTTCACTTTGAGATGACACTTTACTGCAAAAAACGGAGGGATCTCTTTTAAAAATTTGCGCTTAAAATGTTTTCAATCTGAACAAGATTACAAAAAAATAAACTTTCAACCAAAGACAGCTCGGTGCAGTCATGCACCTTAGTAAAGCATCATAGAGACATTGTTCAGCAACCAATCAATCACGCACCAAGATTTAAATTGTAATTTTTATGCAGTAATGCAGAATGTGGAGATGAGTAAAATAGAGCCCCCCCCCCCTTCTCCAATTCGTTTAAAGAAGACGTAGCCACAATTTTTCCCACAAGCATCAAGACTCTACCCGCGTCAAGATGCAAAAAAACAAACAAAAAACAGCGGTGTTTTTTGCCGTCATTATGATTCCGCTGCAACGAACTTCCGCAGCACGTTTATAATATGTATAACGTCTCCCAACGTCCAACATAAATTTATCACCGCCAACAAAGTGTCATTTTAACGTAGACTTCGTTCGCACGAGTACTTCACATTGCGGTGTTCTCGAAGAATCGCAGCCGAAATCGTTCCAAAAACCCGCTTCACCCAATCATGTCGGAAGGTCAACCGCGACACGAGCCCGATCCCGAGATAGGAGGAGCGAGGTGCCGCCCACACTTCGACACCGACCTTCTATCCGCCTTCTCCGGCGTTATCCATGGCGCAATAGTAACCTAAAAACAAAAAAGCAGAGGACTCGTTAAGACTGATTTAGGGCGTGCCGCATCAGCGCCCCCTAGAAACGTAAAAACAGACAAGTATGAAACGCAACGCCTAAACACTCCAAAAAGATACACGGGGAAGAGATTTATGCACGCACCTTACCTTTCTCCCATGGAGACTTTTCTTTCTATTGGAGTATTATACTTTTGTTTTCTTTTGCATGCTGCCCTCCCATCGCTCTCTTTCTCAGAGCTCATTGCGGGTGCTAGAACGGCGGAACTTTGGGCAGTGTGAAATTTATGGCGTCTGTCGTTGAGAAGGCACACCGTTTTGTCGATAACGCCGGATCTTTTATGCAGTTCTAATGACGCTCCCTCCCCCCCCCCCCAAATCCCCTCTTTTTGTTCGTTGTTTTTTTCTTTTGCTCAAAAGCGGATTGGATATAAGCCGTGCCGCGTACATTTTCTTGCCTTCTTTTCGTTTACCTCTTCGCCCGACAGAAGCAAAAAGGAGCTCATATTGGGCGAGCTCCAGTCTTATCTCTTCTACGATGCGGCAGGTATTTAAGCAGTCATTAGAGCTCGGCCCTATCTGCTGTGACTTCGAAGATTAGTGGCGTTCGCGTCGATACTCCCTTTTCGGCCAGTGTAGTGTACGGCAGTATTTCTCGCACGCGCTTCATCCGAATTTGTTATCTCTGCCGCCGTCGACCTAGTTTAGTTAGCGACGTTCAACGTTACCAGTCCCGGCATCACATTTTATCTGGATTACCGCTGTATAAAGATACCTGTCTGGGCCGTTACCCGTGCTCTAGTTGACTATAGTCACTGGCAGAATAAGAACGGCAGGGCGCCTCTTTCGGCTGTCCGGCCTAAAGCACGCGATCGCTGCTTTCCGCCGTGCTTTGACTCCACGTGCACGTTCGAAGCTCACAAGACGCCGAAGAGCGTTCGAAGGTACAGTCACGCAGAAACTAGATAGTTCCAAGCGAAACGGGCGTTCTCCCCGCTTCAATCAGACCACGCTGAGAAGACGCGGATGGTAACAGCAATTTTTTTGCGTTGATGGGCTCCCGCCTGTCTGCTTCACTTGGACGAGTCCTGACGTCAGCACTAGTACGAAGGAAAACCGCCAGGGTAGCGCTCCTCAGAAAACAAACGCTCGCTCGCTTGGAGCTATTTAGTTTCTGCGTGACTCTACGCGAAACTCGGACTGAATGACTGAACTACCTCCCTGCCGTTCTCGTCCGGAGAATCACTATCGAAGAAAGCATTTTTAAACCCATTCTTTTAGATATTCGGGTTCATGCAACACCACCATACTAACCAAAAGCCTGTGAACAGCTTCGCGTACCTCTACGTAACGTCATCAGACTAGGATGGTGTGAGCTAAGGCATTGCCCGACGCCGAGAGTCCTCTGATGCATTGATCAGACAAGAGACCCTGCCCAACACTGAGGCAGCAGTGGTGTTGAATTTGCGTATTTGTGTATTATCGTCGTGGTCGAGGATAAACAGCGTACCTCTTGTGAGATCTTGAAGATATTACAGATTTTTTTAAACCTTTAGACGACCCAAACTCGAAGCTATCAGAATTGGTTCAGCAGTTTACTTGTGACCGCATAAACCTTCCACCGCACCAACCTGATTTGATCGCGTTAATGAGATGGTGCATATGAAAGAAAGAGGAAAATCACAGCCCTGCCGAATACGTTACTAGCGGAACATATTTCACTTCGTGGAGATCTAATGACTTTGAGGCGTATAGGCTTTGCGTAGTTCAAACGGCTCTATGCACCTCAGCAACTTGTTTTTCCACTTTTATTTGGAAGGAATAGCAGCTGCCATCCATTCTCGTGGACATCTCGAGCGCCAGCCGAGACAGACGTTTTGGCTGTTTCGGCAAAACCGCTGTCTCGGTGCTCCGACCTTTGGCCTGGACAGTATTAAGCACAAACGTTCCCTTGAACACGTGACGCCCCCAACTCCCCCCCCCCCTTGATTTGCATTAGACAGCGCGCTGTAAGCACGCTCTGTAATCAAATCAGCGGAGTGGAATCTCTTATCCTTTGTCAAGTATGTGCTCCTGCCGTCGGATCTGGCCGCTAATTGGTTCTTTCCTCTTGCTTGTGCCCGCCCCTCTTGCAAACTTACCAGTGGCCAAGGCGCGTATCCCGGAGGGCTCCAACCTGTACATCCAGAGCGGCAACACCATCAACTTGACGTGCGTCGTGACGGACACCCGGGCGCCTCCGGTCTACGTGTTCTGGTACCACGACGACCGCATGATCAACTACGACTCGGCGAGGAGGGCTGGCATCCGCGTTGCCACGGAGAGGGGCCCTCGACCACCGTGTCCAGGCTCCAGGTGCCGGATGCTGCCACGAGCGACTCGGGCAACTACTCGTGCATCCCGTCGTACGCAGACCCGGCAAACATCACCGTGCACGTGCTCAACGGTACGTATACGGGACACATGACTGGAGCGAGGGAGTAATACCCCTGTTACGCCAGCGCCCTTAACCGCGGTTAACTCAGCTTTAACTGCTGTTACGGGGCACCCCAGTTAGTGAACTATATTTTTGGAGAGCTATTTCAGAAGAAATGAAGAGCGCGTGTGCACTACTTTGATATGTGCTAAAGATGCCCAAACGCACGTTCCCTCATACCTTTGACAGCATAGCCGCAGAATGCTGACCGCGAGTACTGTGCGCTAACTGTAGCTTAGCGTAACTGCAGTTAAGTGTGCCCGTGTAACAACGGTATTGAGGGCAGCGGCCGAGGTTGCACAAAGCATGGCGTCTGGAACGGGTCTCCAACATGTTTGTTCACAACGTCTTCATCTTGGCCCCTTCGTTTCGCCAGTGACGTCACAAACGTGTAACGCTTCTGCTCGCCGCGATCCTGTCGGTGGAACAGCCGCACTCCTGCACAAGGCAGGCGCTTGTTCTGCTGTAGCGCTTTCTGTAGCCAGGTGGCCAGTCGATGAAAACTCTTTCAGTGCCGGGTTGGGATGCCACGAATACAGCGACGACAGAGTCCGCTTGTTTTTATCTTAGGTGCTTCCAAAAACAAACTACCAAGATCCTAGCAGCATGTAGCATTATATGACGGCCCCTTTGACATATTTCAAAACCACTTCGTGCATGTAAACTGATGAATAGGCTGCCCAAGATGTGAAACACAGCAGTCGGATACGCGCTCCAGGTACCACAATAAACCTTCATGGAAATACGAGGCGCCCCCGCCGTCTGCTTGACGCGTTATTACGCTCCAATGTACGGCACGTTAGATTATTCAGGAATCGAAGACGAAGTTGATGTCGGTTTAGCATTTTGTGATTTCAGATTGGCAGAAGGATAATAAAACAGAGTATGTGATGATTTCCTTTAGTATTCGCACTGTTTTCTGTGCGTCTTGAGCTCCTAATAAAAGGAGAGAATGAACCGTGACGCTTCCAAGTTATATAAAAAGCGTTCGAGTTGGCACGAGCGTGCATTGGAATAGCCCCAAAATTCCACTCGCCGCAAGATCTCCTGGGATTTCCCGGAAAGGTCAATTGAATGACCAGCGTGCTGAATGCGCATGCAACCACAATAAAAGTCACGCCAACATTCTTCCTCCCCATATCGCGGTCATCTTTTTTTAAATATAATGTGGAACAAACAAATTATTCATATTAAACGGTTTCACTGCGTGGTTATTCGAGGCTTTAGTCAATAAGAAAGTCTAGACGGCGTACCTTTCTTTTGTGACAAGGTGTTTATTGCATGGCGAGCGCTGAACATGAATAGAGATTCACAAAAACGCGTATACAACTATTTGGCGATATCAAGCCGGTGTCGTTTCTAGACTAATATGCACAAATATTTTGTTTTTATT
>JAZHYW010046934.1:0-35603 GCA_037355805.1 Ixodes ricinus
GGAGGAACAACACGAAGCCGGGGTTTCCATAACGAGAAACTACATTTATTAGAGTAACAGGAATGGGTTGTTAGTATCAACGTAAAACATTGCCGGAGCGTTCGAACTGCACGCCTTCGTGACCTCGGTTCGTCTCCCCTCGTTCTGTGGGCGTGTCCTCCTTTTATTGGCACTTTCCTCGTGCGCTGTCGTGCGTTTCGGACTGTGTCCTGTTTTGGGCGGTCGGTAGCGGCCCCTGGGCGGGGTGGCCAGACCCTCGCTCCCACAAGGTTCGCATAGTGCATTCACTCTATGATTTTTGCCTCTGTCTCATTAGTTGACCTTAAGTCAACACAGCTCTATTCAATATAGCGGTTTAAGTCAACAGTGAAGAGAGTGTGTATAAAACAATTCCCCTAAAAGGTGATCCAATAAAAAAAAGAGACTGCACGCAGATCTGAGATGGCATTGTGCCCTGGTTCGTGCTGATTCGGGAAAGGGGGGGGGGGGGCACTGGGCGCATTAGGGAGAAAACACATCAATACGCCAATGTCGCCCTTTCACAGATTCTACGCGTAGCACACTGTACCTTCACTCCTGTGAAATTTCCCGGAGCCTATTTTTTTCTTTGTGACATCGGGAGAGCATACCACTGGGCCCTATTTTGTCTAGGTGGTTAGTGGGGCATATTACGCACCAAAATTAAGCGAAAGGTAACAAGAAATAAAACATGTAGATTACTGGATTACTTGTAGATTACTGGATTACAAACTCCTCTGGCGGAAAAAGATCAGACAAGTTTTTAACGCAATTGATTTTCCACGTGTTAAGATATTAATTTTTAATGTGGTGATTTTTCAAGCTATTTAAACTTCTAATTTCAATTCTTTAATATCTGGTTTTTATGTCTTTCTATGCTGGAAATTCTTAAAATTGCACCGCTTTCCGAAAATAATGTGATTCATCCAACTTTCCCTCCTTCAATATAAGAAGAGTGTAATCGTCGTTGCCCAGCAAAAATAAACGTATTCACGAAGAACTATTCGTTAAGATCAAGACGAAACTTAAAATACCTTAAAAGTGTTTTGTGTTATTATATAAATAAAGAAAAAATTAAAGCGCTTCAGACGGTCCATTCAAATGCAGAGCCATCTGAAATTTTGAAGAAAAGCCTTTAGCTAGCGAAACCTCTCAAACACAACCACAAAATGGTAGCTTCCATTTAAACTTCATCTTTTCAAATATTATACTCTGACTACTTGGATAGGATTCCCCTTCTGAACGGCCACGACTGAATTTTTCCATGACGAACGAAGACGGAATAGGTCTCGATTCAGATGACAGAAACCAAAGTTCTAAAAACTAAAGAGAGAAAAAAAAGCGAGAGAGAAACTGGCTAAAGCTTTCGAATTTAAAACCCCTTTCAAACGCTCAGCTCACTTCTTCGCATTTTATTATTTCCCTTACGTTGAAGAATTTCAAAAGAAACTGTCACATTACGACAAAGACATATCTCGACGAAAAGATTTTTTTTCGAAGTAATAATAAATTCAAAAATAAAAAAAACTGCTTTGCCTCGACCCAATGATTCGCGGGAAGCCTTCGAATTTTAAATTTAAAAATATCGCAAAAAAATTATATATAATGCACTAAGCGAAGACACCCTTTCAAACTATTAAAGGTTCGTCCCATCAACTGTCAGATTTATGTGGTTCATTATTGGTGTTCGGATCCTCCTCCCACAAGAAGCCTCAGCACAAAAGCACACAAAATAAAACACAAAGAAAACTAACGGTTCAAGAACGTTTCGAGCCATTTCAACACCACCGATAAATGAAAGCATCCCTCGGCCTCTCGTCGGTTAGCTCTTTGCCCTTTCCTTCCAATTCGGTCAAGCCCTCACCAAACAAAAACGTTAAGTACAGAAAAAACGAAAAAAAAAAAACGAAACCAGTATGCGCAAAGAAGCGAGACCTCAAGCAACCGGAGAGTGCTTTGGACTTGGTAATCTGATGGCAAGCCATCGCCCATATATATACAATAAAAACACAAACACAGAGAAATAAAATTTAAAAAAAACTAGAGGAAAGGTGACCTATAGGCACCCGGTCTCCGTCAGCGCGACGTGATAGCGACACATCAGAAAGCAACGACGAATAATCCCTAGAGATAACGCTCGAAAAAGAAACACAGGATGGGCTCAAAAAGACAAAAAGCAGAAGCAAGATAAAAGGAACCTAACATCTCAGATGCCCCCCACCTTTCTCTCTAGAGAAGGACAGAGCCTCGGCAGAGAGCTTTTGAAGCAGAGGCTCCTTTCGAGTGCATCATCTCCATTTCCGCCGCTAAGACCATCCGTCTGCACAGGGACAACGGCAGACGCTCCGCGTGTCCCGTTGTCAAGGAAGAAAAAAGAAAAAACACAAGGGGGGACCTTATAGTGTTTTCTGATCCCTCTTCTGCTCGCCGAGGACTCTTTAAATGGCGGAAGGAAGCCCAGGCATGCGTGGTGCAAGCTCGCCATCGAGACTCTTCGGGCGAACATCCTTTGTGTAGTACACCAACCCTTCGTCCAGCCTAGGTTCAGGATTGTACGCCGTCGCACCTTGACGTGGACTGTGGCAGAGGCAACATGCGAGCGTTCGTAGATTGGTGTTTTGCGACTGAGTTTATGTAGTGGAAGCACGAAATAACAACTATGACCGTTATTGCGAAAGTGCGAACGATGGTTCGAATTGAATAGTGCAGTGTTGTACCTAATTTTTGCCCTGTTAAAAGAACCAGTCGCCGCGGCATTCATCGCACTGTCAAGGTTATGAGTGACGCAGCGCTATTCGATCCAAACCACGATTGATTGATTGATTGATTGATTGATTGATTGATTGATTGATTGATTGATTGATTGATCGATTGATTGGGCTTTAATGGCGCAAAATCATCTGAGGCTAAAATGCGTCAGGTACATAAACTATGGCTAAAAGAAGGTTAGGGAGAAGAAAGAGCTGTAGTAGCAGATGATACAATAAAACTATAAACATCAGGCAAATAAAAGTGTAAATGTATGAACACGAATTCAGAGAGGTAAAATAAGATCAATATAGGTGTATAAGGCCGATTGCTCTGAGGAATATAAAACCACAAAAATATGGTATAAAAGGTTCATCGCCAAATGAAATCATAAGATGTATGTAAAGGAGTGTGATCTTTCTGTAACCACGAAAAGTAGTTACAGCGTCCTGAGTTGGCCATACGCATTGAATTCAAGTAAGACATGAAGTATAGTTAAAGGGCTGTGGCAGTGCTTACACTCCGGGGTATCTTCACCACGTTCTAGTATCCATGTTGCAGTATCCATGCGATGTGAGTGGGGCGTTGCATGAGTCTTTAAAATCACCCGGAATATTCCCAGCCTTTTTTCTTTTTTGTTTACCTGTGCTTTCTGTCTAACAAAGGTACCTGTGTAGTTCGTTGAGTTAGAAACAAACGAAAAATGCTTGCCGAGAATGTATATCTGTTTCTTGAAGCTTTCAGGGCATACTCTATTTTCTTTTTTTGTAAATAGAGGAATAGAAAAGCATAATAAGAGAAATTTATTTTGTGAACTCAGTCACATACCTCATTTTATGTTTATGGCTTGAATAGTTATTAATGATTAATAAACTTTTGGACAGCCCATCAACAAAACGTGCAGCAAATTTAATTTTCTCAAATTTTATAAGGTTCCTCGGTGTGGGGTACCAAACTCCCTCAGGTTCAGCTCAACCACCAAGGCTGTCTTTTACCCCGAACATTGGAAAGCCACGCAGAGTCAAGCGCAGGTGGGCGGAACCACATGGCTCGGTGTCCGTGGTGATGCCAGTCACCAAACACCTTCTCACGCAGGTGTCCCCTGGCTGGATCAAGATTACTATTCGCAAAGCCTTACCGTAGAACCAGGGTACTAAAAGATAACTGTCTACACAGAAACGCCAAGCGTCGGTCGCTTAGTATGAACGGTACATTTGGAGTGCATAATATTACACGCGAAATATTTCTTGTTTAGACATGACACCAACAAACCTTTCGAAGCCTTCTCCCCAAGGCAGCTTAGAGTGTTTGTGTTTTTTTTTTGCTTTTAGTTTTTTATTGCAAGAAGCTTTGATCACACATAGTACTACATAATATAACCGCAAGAAGAAAACACTAGAGAGCGTACATTTCAGTTTCCAGCTGCTCGATCTGGGTCACGTGGTTTACGGGCCGCGTTTGCAATGCGGAGAGCAAGTCGTCTGCTTCTTGCGCAGGAGTAGCGGTGACGTCAGAATGACGCCGAGCTCTGATTGGCTTCGATTGAAAGTATAGTGGGTAGACCTCAATGCTGGATGCCTCGAGGCCTACCCCCTATTTTTTTCCAATCAGCCAATAAGAGCTTAGCGTTCTGACATCTACGCAACCTCGGTGCAAGAAGCAGACGAACTTGCGCCCCGCATACGAGATGCGAAGAGGTGCCGAAAGCGTTGGTCGTCTCCAAACGTGTGTCTGCCTTCCCGCCTGCTTTTCTCCTCGCCACGCGAAAACGCAGCGCATGCGCACATCCGTCCAATCTCCGCCGGAGGCGTCCGCCATTGAATTGCAAACGCTCCTTGTGGTTGGCATAAACCCTGTCTTAAGCCCTGGCTCTTTGGTAGACACGTGGCTCAAGTGGCGCCACCGTGCGGCTGCTGTGACCTCATACTCCCTCCTGCTATATGAGTGAACTCTGTCTATGTATCTGGGGCTCTAACCGCCATACGTTCCCCTCCTCCCGTCATCTAACCCTTCTCAGCTTTCCGCCGACCGCTCCTCAGTTCCGCTCGACAATCAGCCGAGCGATCCTCCTCAGTCAGACGTATTCCTCGCCACCTCTGAGTGTGCCCTCAATTTCCCGGTTCACTCGCCACTCGGCCTTCCTCGTATTCGGTGGCAGATGGCGCGAGTCCCCGGGCAGGGCTTTCTCGAAGCGACACACTGATGCGCCTGCAAACAAAAGGGCGGAGGTCACCTGAAGACGTTTGCTCGGTCAACAGCGACGTCGGAGTGGCAGTCGGGCTCCGAGGTGGCGAAGGGTGGGACTCCGAGGTGTCGTCGTCCAGGGTCGTGCTTGTCCACGGCACACTCGATCGGCATGCAGATCGCAGTCACCGGAAGTCGTCGCCGTCGATGACTGGGAACCGTTCGACCTTCCGTCTTGTCTAATCGGGCAAAACAACTAAAGGTGATGGGGAAAAAAAAGCAACGGAAGAGCGGGGTTTAGAAGAGCAGTCCACGTTCTCACGAGAGCATGAACACCAAACATTTTTCCTGAAACCAGAGTCCCACTGCTCGTATACTGTACAAAATACAGTCTGCAAACACGAGTTACCGCAATATCAGTGGTTCGAATGCCGCGTGCCCACGTTTCTCCTGGAACTCGTTACCATGCGGCATTCGAAGCAGGAATCTCGCTGCGACACGCTTTCGAATCTATATGCAGAGTGTCTTTTGTATGATGTATAAACCTTTAGGATGTAAAAAACAGCTTTTTGCCACTTTGAAAAGAGGCAAAAGCGATAGCTGTTACTGCGCGTAGTAACTCCCAATTCAACGCGTATCCACTTTTTATTTACTGTACCGCACACAACACGGCCTTCTGGTCACTAAAGTATGTAGGAAACGGACCACACTGCACATTCGAGTCAACATCTCTGCGCAAGACAGAGCACGTCCGCGATTCGTTTTGATGCGGTCGTAATTGTCGCGATAAGTAGGTTGATTAACTAAATTTTGTTATTTTTATTTAGTGAAGGGAAACATGTGGTTCTAATTATAGATTTGCTGAGCGTCACCGAAAACTACTACATCAGTGAGTTTTTAGAAGGACTTGAAGCACGTGGGAAGCGCAGGAGTGCACTAAAGTTACCACTCGCGCACCAGCCGTGAGGCTGGAGGTGGGAGAACGCCGTTCCGACTCTTTTTATCCGCTTTGTTGCACCGCCAGTCTTGCACCTGTTGCAGGAGTGGTAACTTCAGCGCACCACTTCCCGCGCGCTTTAAGTTTTTTTTTACATATATATTAACTAAAGCTGGGGTTTTTGATAACGCTCTTCAAGTTTCTAACTGAAACTATATCTTTATATTTACTAATTACAATTTTCATTAAGAGCTTAGGTTAATTACCAAACTATCGTGACGATTAGCCCCCGAAATTATGTTTCCCTGGCCGTGTGACTCCCCTACACAGACAGCAGTAGCGTTCCTTTCGCGACTCATTTTTTTAATAGTTCTGTTTGATTTAAAATTAAACATGTATATGTGTTTTATACATCTAATTATGTCTCCCTGGCCGTGAAACTGACTTCCATACTCCAAACTAATGTAGCTTTCACAGTTTTTGTTTATTTTTACAGTTCATAAAATTTAAAAGAACAACCTGTATACTAAAAACCAATTTCAACGTGGATAGGTATAAAACGAGAGAACATCAATTTCTGACGCGGAGAAAATAGGGCCTTCGCTACGCCCGCGTTTTCTCCACCTGGGGCCGGCACTTGTGGCGTCAAAGTCCTCTCTTGCCGTCTGTTTGTCGTGCGCGCAGCACTGCACTCGAAGCGGTCGTCCATCTTCGTTGAGACACACCTCCCATTCGGCAGACGATCCTGTTTTGCGACGGGCGGGTTCGCGTTGCGCTCGAAAGCGAAAATCTGAGTAAGAGGAACGGCCCACTCGAGTACTTCAGAAAAAGTGCAAGAAAACAAATGAAAGACGTTTACAAACCTCTGTAATGCGAAACTAGAGCGCAGCTCTTGAGGAGGAGGAGGGAGGGTACGGAGGGGATGGTATGCCCCCTCGTCTTCCGTATCCACCCCTCCTTCTCTTCCTCCTCCATCTTTCCTCCTCATCTCCTTCTGCCGCTGAATTTCCTCATGTGTGACATGACACGAAGTCGGGACGTCATTTTCCCTGCTCTCTAATAGGTTTTTCAGCTATGATGCGCTGTCGAAGAAAGGTTAGACAGACATTTCGAGGGCTTTGATCCCTTCAGCAAAAGAAGAGGTGTAAACACAGAATGAGTTTTATCGGCCAAAGTCTGCGAGAAAACGGTCCTGAAGAACCATAACAAAGAACTGTCCGGAAGGCGCCGCATGAAAGACAGTCACGTAAATCTCCCCGTCAAATTTAGCGGGAAAATTGACGTCACGTGACCACGTTATGTGACCTCAAGTCACGTGACGTCAATAATGTTGCGTGACAAGGTCTTGTGACCTTGTCAGTTGACCTGAATTTCCACGCTATATTTAGCGGGAAAATTGACGCCAATTGTCCAGGTCATGTGACCACAAGTTATGTGACGTAAACTTCAGCGAAGTGGTTCTGCGAGGTGGTAGTTTGCGCTCAACCTATTCTATGTCTCCCGTTCTTTGTCAGCATGATCAGGCTTGTGCAATTTTATCTATGGCAGTAAAATCGGAGCATTCCTTTCTATACAGGGTGTCCACATTGGATCCTGGCGCTGTAAAAACAAACCGTAAAGCTCGGCGCCTGCACATAGAAAGCGCAAACTTTCACCAAATGTGCATCTAAATGGTGGATTTTACCAGTCTTGGGTAGTAACGCGTTACTAGTAACGCGTTACTGTAACTTCGTTACTTTTTTGGTAACTTGCAACTGTAACGAGTTACTTTTTAAAAATGTAACTTGTAACTGTAACGAGTTACTTTTTTCTGAGGTAGCGATGAAAGTAACGACGTTACTTTTGTCGTTACTTTTCAGCCTTTTATGAATAATATATCACTGAACGAGTACTATTTAGCTACATCTTGCACTTTCCAAATCGTCTGTTCCGACATTTCGAGTGTCAAATTAGCCTTGCACAAACTTGTGAATACGTTCTTTGTCGCGAGTCACGACCCGAATATAGCCACGTGTAGATTTGATAAAAGAAATCTAGTTATCTTTACGCACGCGCTTGTACTTTGTGACTGAACACTTACATCTTAGTGTTTTGAAGCACTATCTATGTTGTGGGTTTTTTTTTCTGTGCAAACGCTTTTTAATCGGGTGAATCAACCGTGAAACAACAATACACGTGGAGGGCACTGCGCATGTTTCGCATTTTGATTTGCGCCACTACTCTGGCGTGGAAACTTTCAAACATTAATTTCGAGAAGCAACTGCTGCTAAATTACAATATGAAGTAAAAAGCGTACTTTCTTAATTTTATGCAATAAAACTTTGTGAGGAGCGTTTTCTAGTTTTTATATAACTCGAAAAGTAACATTCTTTGCTTTTTAAAAATAACTGTAACTGTAACGAGTTACACTTTTGTTGCGGTAACTGTAACGGTAACTTCGCAACTTTTTTGTGAAAGTCACTGCAAGTGTAACGAATTACTTTTTAAAAGTAACTTACCCAAGACTGGATTTTACCTGTCATAATTTCAAAGCGTAGTTGCCTTCCTGAGAAAAAAGATGAAACAAATAAACTTGCCAGGGTAATCGAGCCTACGTGTTCGCAGACGACCAAGTTAGCGATGGTTTTATCACTTGTGGCGCCATCTTTTTATAGACGCAGGCGAGCAGACGACAAAGTACGTCGTAAGCCTACTGCGTCTATATCCGTAGATAGCGCAGCGATATATTTCACCCATTGAACACGAGTCCCTACCGAACACTAACGTTGCACTCGTATCCAATCTGCACCCCGCGCTGATCCCTTGGGGGTGACGTAACATCTCAGGTGCTACGGCCTTGCCATCTAGGAGGTGTTCACACCAAACGACATCACCAACAACTAAATGTTCGCTCGATTAATTTTGTACCACATATATACCGTTCCAAGTAGGTCGATGCAGGAAGGGAGAAACACTCTCGAACCAGAGCGCTGCGCCAACGCTCCGCTTACCCTTTCCCTCGAAAGCTCGTCTGCTTCACGGAGTGGACTGTTAGAAAGCACGTGCGCAGCGTACGGAGGCATGTTGTTTCGACAATGTTAGACGCCGCTTGGATATTATAGCGTGTTTTCGCGCGTGACATGGCCTATGCAAGAAAAGAATCGACCGGGCAGCACTGTGCTGTGATTGGTTGTACAAATAATAATAAAAAAACGTGAAATAAACGCCGATTCAGTGCGCGAGACCCACGCTGTCAAACAGGATGAATGTGGGTGTGGACCGAAAGGTAAGCGGAGGGCGGCTTAGACATTGAAAAAAGAAAACAGTTGCGTGACTCCTGGTCCACTGATTTAATAACTCTATTTTTCTTTAGGTGGTAATTGGCAGGCGACGCCTGGTGCGGAACGAAAATGCGCCGCCAAAATTGAAGCGTCGGGTATGCGTAATTCGATCGTTTTGGGGCTTTTCTGAAATTGTCAATTTACCATGAATACGTTAGTGCGAATGGCCGAACGCTTCAATTACTTGCAGAAAATGGAAAACAACAGCAACACCCGCGATGTCCACGCAGCATCGACATCTTTTGGCAGCAAGCTGTCTTTACCTGGTCAACTCAAAACTGAAAAAAAAAAGAAAAGGTTGGCATGGCTGCCAACCTTTCTTTTTCTTGCTGGGAAAGTTTGGAAATGGAAGGAAGACGGAAAGGGGGGGGGGGTAGTTTTGGTCTGACGCCGCTGTGCACAGCAAGACTGGGCACAGAGCTCAGACTTTGGCTTGGCTTTGTGGTAGACTCTCCAACACGAATATATATATATATATATATATATATATATATATATATATATATATATATATATATATATATATATATATATATATATATATATATATATATATATATATAACACAGCCTCGTGTAGTACACGCCGCGACACAGTTTGTGCACAAATAATTTTCACGCGAGGCGATTACAGAGAGGCACATCAATGTGCCAATATTGTGACAGTGGATTCTAAATCAGAAAAAAATAAACAGATCCGTCGCACTTGCTATCTGTACTCGGTATTTATATATCGATTCATATTTAAATTTGAGGTTTCTACTATTTTAATTAAAGCAGACTTGGTAGCGCAGGTCTGAGCCGCTAACCGCGCAGTTTGTTCAAATGTTCCCGGCGCCCCCAAGCTGCGACAACTCGAGTTCAGCGCAAATTCACATGCCGTAATTCGTGCCATCCTGGCTTCGTTCAATCCTCAATTTCACTAGCGATCCTCAATTTCACTAGCGATCCCCAATTTCGCTAGCGATCGAAACGCCGAGTTCGGTTTGGGAGCGACGACTGCCCCAGAAGCGCGCTAAAAATTACCCACAAAAAGATGCCAGGAAAGCAGGATGCACTTTTCCCCATGCCTGGCATACCGATTAGGATAGTGCACGCTTTCCTCCATGGACGAAGACAATGAGCCGAGCGCGCCTAATACGGCAGCCGTGCCGGCAGAAGCAGCTGCGATCGGTGTGACTCGGTGAGCAGGGTAACAGTCCAGTAATGGCGGTCGGTCATTCGGGCGGGTTCAGATTCTCCCAAATGCCCGGATGAGGGTAGGCGGCGCTACACTCGTTAAAATGGCGCCGGCCAGGAAGCCCAGCTTGGAACGGTGTATACGTCAGGCCAACTCAAAGATTCCCCTGCAAAACGTGACGCCAGTGCCTTACCTCATGCATTCAAATAAAAATAAAAAAACACGACCAAGCCTTTTTTTTCCTCCTCGCTTATTTTTTATCTCGGCTCCACATTTATCTTCCGTAATCTCGGCTCGCTATGGTGTCTCGCGTTTGCAGCGGGACGATGATGTGGCTCTAATTTTCATAATGAGCCAATTGAACGAGTGTTCACGTGGCGACGCCACCGCTCCTAAAAGTAACACCAAAGAGACAATTGAATAATAAATAGGAAACAAAGAGCAGTATTCACATCGCGCAATCGATGCAGGTTTAGCCGCACCAAAGCCGCCCGCTCCGGCATAGTGCCGAAAACAAAATAGGGAAGCTGAAAAGGGGAATCGAAAAGGGCAAGGAAGGGAGAAAGGATAATCACGTGTCACGGCTTTTCATCGGGATGAGAGGGATGAAACAAGAGACAAGGGTACATCCTATGCTCTACCACTTTTACTGTCTAAAAGCAATAAATATAACTCGAGCATGTTTGCGAATACGACGATAACGCTTCTATCATTAGTACGACTAGCGTGTCATTCCAGTCCGGGGAGCACCTTACTGCCTCCTCCCCTCCCCCAAAATAGTGTTCTTCCTAATCCATGGCTTTAATAATGAGCACGACGCCGAAACAAAGCATAAATAGGATGAAAATAAGGAAGCCGCTGAGGTAAAAACTAAGCAGGCTCACTCTCTTCCCAATGAACGCTCTATGTGCGCTTAGCTCCAGCATCGAAATATCGTATTTTAGATTTGTTGGTTAGTCTTTGTCGCGCTATTATTTTTGGGCTGTCACGGGGCGTCTCGTTGGACGCTTAACCTCCCTCCTTTCTCACGTCTCCATCCGCAGCGTCCCTATTACAAATCCTCTTAATTATAATTTATTTAACCGCCGGAGACGAACGTTTCTGCCCTTTCTCGAACGCCTGAACCCTCGTTTTTTTCTTTTGTTTTACTTAATAATTTTGTGGTTGTTTTTTGCTGTCTTTATGCACCCCCCCCCCCCCCCCCCCCCCCATTTATTAATTCACACTATATACACTGCCGAGCGCTTGAGGACGAAAGATAAAAAATCGGCAGAACCCATCCTTTGGGAATGAATAGAGAGTTTTAGTAGATCGTTCTGATACCTCCGATACCCCCGATAACGATACTATATATGTAAGCGCAAAGGCGGAGACAGAGTATCGGGTGTCGTTATCGGAGTCATCGGAACGATCCACTAAAACTTTCTATTATCTACGTTAATGCGAATAGCATCAAACGGTGCGGAGTTATGCGCGTTCGTCAGGTGGCCAGCACACTCTAGATACGCCAGCCCATTCTTGAGGCGATTCTAATTTTGTTGACACTTTCACAGCCCTGCGCACGATCTTCGCAGCCCAGCACGTGCGTTAGTGTCACTTAGGAAGGCGAGCAAAGCACGCGCCATACGCACAAACACTCAAAATGGTACCAACCAGACTTTCTGGCGTCTCAGCTAGTCTCAACCAACGGTACTCTAAACGGTTGTTTATATCTTTACCATAGGACGCGCTTTACAGCGCTGTCACAGTACCGGTGCGCGCGCGTTCCATGCACGAGGGCTCATTCCGCTCTCGTGAGGCTGAGCAGGGCCGCTACATCACCCTCTCCCGAGCGCGGGAGAGGGTGAGCTAGCGGCCGTGCTCAGCCTCACGAGAGCGGAATGAGCCCTCGTGCATGGAACGCGCGCGCACCGGTAGCTGTGACAGCGCTGTAAAGCGCGTCCTATGGTAAAGATATAAACAACCGTTTAGAGTGCGTTGAATGACTGCCTTCATAGCTCTGTGGTTAGAGCGTCTGCCTGCTGATAAAAGGGTCAACGGTTCGAATCCCAGCCGGCGCCGGTCTTTTTTATTTATTTATCGACCCGCGGCGTAAGAGGTTAGATAGCCAGATAGATAGATAGATAGATAGACAGATAGATACATAGACGAAAAGTGCGTGAAGTATCCAAAGAATGCTATTCGCATTAATATTCGCATTAAAAAACCCAACCTGTCGAATTCCCAGTTTCGGTTATTGTAAAACATTGGCGTTGGCGTCGATCAACGAGAAAGATGCCGTTTTGTGTGGCATATCATATAGTGCATATATGTCAAATCGCTGTTTATATCCGCTCACCCTTAAGCTGGGACTGCGGTCAATGCCATAAGCACGAGAACCTCGAGGTCACTGCTTTGAATCGTTCCTCCGGAGAACGAGCACTTGGTCTAGGAATGCACGTCTCGAAGCCAGAAGCGCGGGCTAGCTCGCGCTTGTAGCTTTGGGTGCAGTTTCAGCTTAAAGGAGCTGTGCAACGATATTCAGTTGGAATGTTTTTCACTCTACACGAGCTTACTGGCACTGGTGGGACTCAAGGATACTCGCACGCAACGCCACTGGCCAAGAAACTCCTCTGTTGCGGTGTAATTTCAAGGACAAAAGCGATCATTTTCATTCAATCTCTCTTTGCAAAATTTGATGACGTAACGTGGGGATCGCAGTACACCCCAGTGACGATATTTGAATGCGGTTCATAGATAGGACCCGAGCATTGCGTGAGCGCTCGATTTGGGCTCGTGATAATTACTAGCTCGACAAGCATTCGGGTAGTGGCCCATGTCCAATCGCTTCAACGACGACAATAGCCGAGCCATAACAATGTCTGGAACTCAGCGCGTGTCCTGTGCTTTGCCAACCCCAGCGCGTGGCTATGATCAACATTGGTGGCATATAATCCATTCCAGGTCACGTGGCCGCTTGTTCTGGCTGCGAGTTGAGGGGGTGAACGCTGCCCGTTTTTCTTTAATTTGTTTCTGGGACTTCTATTGCGTGGGGTGAAAAACGAACGCCTGTTTCATAGGTCATCAACGTCAGGGATCCGTTCTAAGCGGTATTTGCGCAAAGTACAAAAATTGTTGCATCGCCCCTTTAAGGGTGAAGAGAGTATACAAACAAGCCTTTTGCTTGTTCGCACTAGGTGTGGAAATTGAGCGTGGAAAAAACCAGACTCGCGTGAAGTGAAGCGTCTGTGTTGTGTGTTGTGCTGAGAGCAACGACACCGTAGCGGAAATAAGTGAGAGACGGGCGTTGCTTGGACGTCAACGCGCTGTTTACAAGCAAGCTCGTGTTTGCTCACCGTAGTCAATCTCAGTGAAGTTAAAGAATCGAATAGATGCCAACCTCGAGCGGAAGCCTTTTGTATTTTGGTAATACTCGTGACTACTTAATAGAGAGAGAGGAGAGTTTGGCTAACAGACCTGCTTGTGACAGCTCGTCAGCCATACGTCACTGACACGTCACGCAAACGCCATCGGCCACGACGACAACTTCTAATTCGCCGCGGACAACCTTTCGGTATAATTTTCGGGCCAGCGAGCGTAGACAGTGGTGAATGCATTACGAAAGGCCATCGTCACACGAGATCTTCTGGAGTGCACCCGTGTTTCCTAAAGACAATTGTCTGTTGGAATGTGAAATCGAGCTAAAACCATTCTCCCGGTGTGTTAGTTTTACGGAACTTTGATTCTTCTTAATCCTCTCCGTCGTACGTCAGCGTGTGACATGAGATTGCTTGCTCGAGGCAATACTCCTGGAATTGGATGATCCAGCCACTAATGCCTAACGCGAGTCTCAACCGAGCTCTTTCATCAACGAGACAGCGCAATCTTGTTATCTAAATATCTTCGATGAAGCCGGAAGGCTACGAAATAAATCTCGAGCGACTTAGAGTTAGATGACTTTCCGCGAATGGAAAGCTAGCTCGTGTTGAAATAACAAATTTAAATTCAATTCATTAGTCGTTCCCATCAGTGCTGACATCCCAGCATTCGTCACCCTATCATTGCATAAAAGTAAACGAGAGACAAAAAACAACAAACTATAATTCGTTTCAGTTTTAATCCAGACGGAACCGACGCCATGAGGCAATGGTACCAACCAAGCAGCGCCAAAAGCGCAATTCACTAAACGTTTTATGTTCATAATTGGGCCAGAGATGGTGCAATTCGTGCAGAAACATGACAAACACCACGATGGTCCGCTTTTGAAGCTGTCCCATTGGTCTTATCAGCTCGTAGCGTCGGTTGCGTTGTGAACTTCAGGTGAAACGGAAGTAGTAATAACTTATTCGTACGTAAAACAACATTTATGGGAAGTCATCGATTACATTCTGGAATTAACGCGTGAAATGCTTTGTAGCGCTACCTTCTAATCCCGAACATTTTGTCCGTCCGTCTGTTCAAGCATTTCTCGCAAAATTTATGGATGAAATTGATATAACGAGACTTATACGCGAATTAAGTTTCTCAGAAAACTTTGGTGGAAAACATCATGTCATGTGACCTGGCGTCTTGGGACGTACAGACCAATTCAGTTGTCCCGCTACATTGAGCGGAAAAACTGTAGTCATGTGACCTATACACCAGTTCAATTTCCCCGCTAAATGTGGCGGGAAAGTGGCGCCACCCTTGGGGAAATTTACGGCACGTGACCTACACCTTAACTTAGTTTCCCCGCTACAATTAGCGTGAAAATTAACGTCTTGTGGCCAAAACATCAATTCAGTTTCCTTGCTAAATTTAGCTGGAAGTTGACGTCACGTGACCTAGACAAGAATTCAGTGTACCCACTCAATTTAGCGGAAAAATGTACGTAATCTGACTTAAACACCAATCCACTTTCCCCACTATATTTAGCGGGGAAAATCAACGTCACGTGACCTAGACAACCATTCAGTGACCCCGCTAAATTGAGTGGACAAATACACGTCTCGTGACACCAATTCACTCAGCGATTCTCTATAATGCATTGCATGCATTATGAGTACTTTGATGGTAGAAGATCGCTGCCAATTTTTATTCACTTCATAGTTTGGAAACGAAGGAAGGAAACATAAGCTGCACAGCGTGTAACATAGGTCGTCCCTGTCTCGCGCTGCAAATGGCCGCATTATGGTCTTGACCACGACAAGATTAGCATCATAACTTCATGAGCAAGCAGCTAGTCCAAGAGCTTGCGTCACGAGAAGGAAGCTACTGACTATTATTTAGAAACTTGTACGAGTGCAATCGCAGCTGCGACGAGAGCTCTACGTTTTCTATAAACAAGAGTCTCAAGTCCAAGCAAACATCCTACATCTCAAAGTCTGGAGCCTGCGTGGGGGTCCACCTGATTTTCATAAACTATATATCTAGATTTTTTTTTTGCGTCATAAATAACGGAAAGTCCGTTGAACGGCTGTTGTTCGAGCATTCAACGGACAACAACCTTCGTTTTCATGATCAGCAAACCCTAAAGAACTCAGGTGGGAACATCGTACACAGTATAAAACATGTCGCAATGCAAGCGAGCGTGTGGGCCGCGGCATCGAAAATGGCGGACAGATAGGAGCGCGTTGTTTGCACGGCGTTCCCCGTTGCTCGGTGGTTGCTAGGCGCGACGTCACAAGTGTGGAAGAAGCCAAGAGGCAGAAAAAGGTCCCCGAAGATAATAGATGGCCAAACCTTAATGCGATATTCACACGGCCGGTTCAACCGCGTTCGCCAAACGGTTCCGAACGTGGTTGCTTTAAGATTCAATGCAATTTCAGGAGCGAGTTTTACTATCAAAACAAACGAATCCACCTCGCGGTTATGATTCCAACGCCCGTGTGAATGCACATTTACTCAATTTATAACTCTGGATGAAAAAAAAAACATTTTGACGCCATTTATTGTGCAGCCTTGGCACACTTCCGACACACCTATACGTTCTTAATTTTTTACGTACCATTCTTTGACCATGGGATTCAAATAAGTTTCACAATCCCATAACCAGAACCATTTTTATTAGTCCATAGATTTATGTTCTTAAGTACTGCAAAGCCGTCTAGCCGTACGCAAACAGGAACTGTTCCAGGGCTACCTAACGGATGGCGCCAGTGCCCGATTGCGTTCTCTCAACATCTTGAATCCTTGTTCATTCAAAGCCACTCATCACGCGTGAAGAAAAACGTCATGCCTACATAATATAACTTTTTTCAAAAACCCATCAAGCAACATTGGCGGTCGCCATTTCTTGGGCACGAAGCCTGCGTTCACTCCGAGCGCTGACGGAGCCTTCGCGTCCAATACGTGCTCAGACTGGATGCCCAAATAATAACGGACTTGGATAATTGGCTCAGCAGGTACCAGATGGCGCACTTCTGAAAACGGTCTAATAAACTTCCTCGTCCTATTGCCATTGACCTTCGCTTTATTGACGTTGCATCCCACATAGGATCAGGTCGAGGTGCCCGCAAACCAGACTTGTTTATATCTTAAATCCTCTACTCAAGATACTGCATTTAAATATTTTGGTAGTATTTCGGTATCTTGAAATACATTTTGTCTAGTGTATTTATTACTCTATCTTAATTACATTTCTCACTATATTGTACTCAGTATCTCAAATACATTTTACAATGTTCGAAAATATTTGTCACCGAAAGAATCTACGGAACTACGGATCGTGAGACTCCAGAGCAGAGCTGAACAGATTTCATACTTGGAAGCAAGCGACCGAACACAAAACAGGAAACAAGCACGAGCAAAACGCATTTTTAAAATGCCAACAAAATACCAAATGGATAACCCAAGAACGACTGCCTTTATGCGTCTTATTCCCCTTTTTTCAGGTTGTTCTTGAATGGTTTGGGACACTTGGAGCTAGCTAGAGCCACTAAATGAGCTGCTAGAGTATCGGCCAACGTTAGTACAGTTGGGAGACTGCCATAGAGACTGCCCTGAAAAAGTGGCACCGATCTGTACTCGAGAACCGAGCTAATGACGATCACAACGCCACCATTTCTCCCGCAGCGGCCACACGGGGAACTGCACGTGACTTTTATTTTGGCTTTAATCGGCCATTTTGGCGCCGAAACAGATATGGTGGAAAGGGTTACAGGGATGCCACCCCGTCTCCCAGGCGGACGCGCCGCGAATTGCTACCGAAGTTAAGATGCGCCTAGGTCGGGACGCGCGACCTGAAATCACCGCTGAGGCATGGTTGTATAAAAACAATATTGATTTTTGCTGCAAAACCTTGCAAACTAAATATTTTAGAAAACATCACGCGCCTTACATTTTGTACCAAACTCCAATCAAGGTTACTACTAAAACAGTTTTTTGTTCCGTTGGTTTTTACGCAAAAACATGCTTTCTAAAAGCTCAAGGTGACCACAGTACAGACAAATGATAAAGAGTGGCGCTGTTGTCGTATTTAGCTCGGTCTCGGTGGACGCCAGTGGCCCAGGTTTCAACGGTGAGCTTCCCAACTGAGGGTTCTAGTAACGTTGGTATCGGCACTCCGTTCCCCGACATTGTTGTGGGCGCCTCCATTTTGGCTCGTATGCAGAGCAGACGCAACTGCGGAACGTCATAATTCAAAAGTGCGACTTCCTCAGCATTAGATTCGGTGTTAGGAAGCTCATAAAATATTGCTTTGCTCTGTCGCGAACTGTTTAAACATTTGTGGAGGGCGGAAAATTTTTTCCTGTGATTTCGGATAAAGATTTGGATAACTGGCGACCATGATTCCAAGACACAATATGGCCAAGTGTCGTTACTCTAAAGAGTAGCTTATTTAGTGGCAATAGAGCTAGCAAAGATCTGGTGACGTCATCCGGATTTTACGCATTTTGTCTGAAGCTAAAGGGTTTCCGTCAGCGGAAGATTGCGACACCAATGCTCGATACGGTCACAATAGACTATTTTCGGAAATCGCCGGTTCTGAGCTTTCTGGTATGAAAATGCGCGTACACCAACGCTCCCTCGGCTAAGGAAGCTGTAGATCCTGCTGGCTTCGTTGTAGCTGCAGTGACCTAGATTGAACTTCCCCAAAGTCCCTTGTGTGCCTATTGTGGCTTAACTTTGGCTCCCAAGCTCGTTCAAAAGCGTTTCCTCTATCTCCTTCCGAGTGCGCATATTGTTTAATTTTCATTCTCAGGATCCTACAACCCAGTTTTCCGCACGGTGGAGCCAGCCATTGAAAGCGATTTCATCTACATTTTTTGGGTGGTTACTTGTGTTTCCTTGTTGACATTCCTAATTTTTTTTGACAATTTGAAGTTACAGGCGCTGCTCCTCGCCCTTTATTGGGGAAGCAAAATACTCTCTCTTAATTGTTGACCAGCGACAGAGGCTGCTGTCCTCTAGCTGATGTTTTCCCTGAACGTGCACGTTTGTCGTTCACTCACGTACTCACCGTCAAGTCTAGCTGCCTGATAAACTTCTACTTCGGCTCTTAGGGATATGCAATGCCGGACTTTGTGTCAAGTCCGCTGAATCGCATTAAGGCATATTACGAACGAATTGCGGAATGCGTCATGAACCGAGCCTGCTGAGAAACTAAAGCACGCCAGTTGCCATGCCTACAATACGTAAGTCCCCCTAGTTTCTAAAATATCTCGGTACCCATTCTGTTGCAAGTTCCGAATTTTTCAAAGTAAACTTCGATGGCAGCAGCTAAGTTGCTTCTTAAAAGTCATAAGGATCACAGCAGAATGTTATTTTCAGCAAAGTTATCACAAGTGGAGCCCCGCCCTTTTGATTATTTTATTCTTATATTACCGGCTTGCAACCTGCTTGTCGAGTATCTTCGAATGTAATTCAATCACTTTTCAAATGTATTTGTGCTCTACTCAAGATAGTATCGCAGTAAAAGTAACTTAAATACTATTCTAAATATATTTCAAATGGGTATTTAGTATCTTATCTTAAATACTTTTGTTGAATATTTCGCACAACAGTGCCGCAAACTGACAGATGCAGATTACGGAGAAGGCGCCGGGTAAAGGGGTACTCAAACTGGCGGCGTGGTCCCTGAACTGCTCACCGCTCCGTCGAAAAAGCTAAACTCTCTTTCCGTTTTTTTTGTCTGAACACGACAGCGAGCCAACATCTCCTACAAGCTAAGGCCGTAGCGCTCTTCTCGTGACTCGCAAAGGAAGGCTATCGATGCCTCATGCTGAAGCGCCAAACCGAAGGCAACGCGCGTGGATCGACCGATGTAACAACGCGTTTTTGGTCACATAAGCGTGTTTTATTAGCTAAAATGAAAGCCGCACATAGCAACTTGGCTATAAAACATTTTATTACACGGGCAAAGTATTACACCGCTAAATATTCGGTATGAGACGACACGAGGTATGCGTATCAGACGTCTACGAAAAAATGATCGTTTTAGGTCGAAAACATTGAGTCACGCAATTATTGCTGTAGGAATGCATATTTTACACAAAACTACTTCAACAAAATGGCGAGACACGCAGTGCCTGGATGCAGCAAAACAGATCACAGAAACAATCGGGTACACATAGTCAACGCGGACACGGCTAGACAAGTGTCACTTACAATCATGCAAAGCGATGTTAACATGCATTCACTAAATTTTTGAATTATACCTCTGCCACATGGCGAAAGCTAATGTAATGGCTATCGAATGACATTAAATGGGCTCGGCAAATCAGTTCGCGAAGCTCGTAAACTCACTCATGATTGCGAGCTGATTCGATCCTATATAATTTAATGAAAATATATTAACTATTCCTTGTGTCATTGGTACTAAACTTACTATTTACAATCCACTAATCCACTTCTCTCTATGAGCTCAAGCTGTCTTATAACAAAATATATTTTATTTTTTATTCAATATTATTATCAGCTTAAAGGGCTCATGAAGCGAATTTTGGGCTGGGATAAATGAGTTTAGTTTGGGATTTTACTAATAGCATTTCGTTTAGTGGGCCAAAAGAAAGAATGTAAAACGTAATATTCGGAACAAAATGTTTTTTTTTATTTTTTATTTTATTTAACGTATGTAAGAGCAACCATGCAGGTCTCCTCTTTGGTGCACAAATATATAAATATCAGCAGAAAAAAAAATACCTCAAGAGTTGCGCTCTAATTTTGTATTACATGAAAGTGTGAATGTCTTTCAATCTGTCTTCTTATTTATATTAATGTGTGTTCGCCCGGCTTCAGGTGCATTTTTGCGTCGTGAGCAGTCACAAGTGACTGCCACGCTATCGTTCACAGTGAAGCGTAAATTTCTCAAGCAGACTTTAGACAGATTAAAGCAGGGCAGCCGCAATTTTTAGGTGTCCATTATTTTCGTATTGACGTGCTCAAAGCTGGCTTCCGAGAAACGTTCGCCTTATCAGGTTTCCTTCAGCTGCTCGCGCAGTGAGTTGCTTCGAACGCATGACTGCCTCAACGTCAACCTCACAGCTGCTCCGTCTCGCCGCTCGTCACCCAAACGTCACTTCCGCGAACTCCAGCACGCGTTCCCGCTCTTCAAAGTTGCCATCCTGGGATCTCAAAGCCGCATTCTCCTAACTTTTTCCTTTATTTGTCTGTCAGTTTACGTCGTAAACGAGTTAACTTTGAGAACCAATAAGTTGTTGTGTTGGAAAATGTTGAAAACTTACGAACGCGTTTCACTACTTGAGTTTTTTGTTTTTTTTTCAAAATTGGAACCGGAATTGCAGTGATATGGTGGAGGGTGTTTGGGGGCTACCGTTTCGCAGCTACGTGTGGCTACATTGCTTCTACAACCCCAGAATTAATAAAAAAAGGCGTGACGAATTTCTAGTTACGAGTTATCCTCAGTTCTTTCTAAATCATCAAACTCCCATCTTCTTATTTCATCCATTAAATCCAGCAGTTCAAAAACATAGGTGATTCTTTCCGTTCAATACATAAAAATATACAGAGTGCCCCCCCCCCCCCAAAAAAAAAAAAAATTACAGGATATTTTTTACTGCAAAAACAAAATATGCATGGGCGTGCGCTAATTTTCCGGCAAAAGGTAGCGCGAGAGATACCAAAGTTTCGGCACGAAGCTATATTTTATTCAAAAGTTTGAGGTGATTTTGTGAAAATTTTAATGGGACAATGGGGCCCATTTTCGCCAGTTTTTGGCTTCTGACTCCATAGAGCACCATGTTGTCGACAGCTCCGTCGGCTACCATTTTTCTACTGACATTTTCAGAAAATCATTTAGAACTTTCGAATAAAATATCGGTTCGCGCTGAAACTTCGGCATCTGGCTCGGACCTCTAGCGCTACCTTCGAGCAAAAAATAAACGTTCGGCGATGCGTTTTTTTTTTTCGGTAACAAAAACTTTGTAATTTTTTTCAGTGACATTTCTTAGATTATCAAATGTATAGGAATATAAAATCTGCCACCAGAATAGACTCGCGAAGGTAACTTAAGCTCGCTTCGTCTAAGCACCGATTTTGAAGTGCAACAAAGGTGCACGTTACATCGTTAATATACGCACTATTAGGGAGTTTTAGTAGATCATTTTCAGTTTCCGCTCCGCTCCGAGCCTGCCCTACTGCGCGTGTGCAGCCGGCAACGCTCAAACTCAGAGCGGCCGCACATGCGCAGTGGCGGTCGTGCCACCATGTAGAGCGGAGCGGGCGCACGGAACTGTTCCACTAAAACTCGCTATGGTGTTTGAAAGTTCCCATAATAAGCTTACCAAAGATTATTACGGCCATATTAAAGAATAACAATGGTAGCGGAGATTAAAGGACTAAACGTTATTTCCCTACGCTGGCAAAAAAAAAAGTTCCGCTTAACGGCGTTTAGCGTACAACCTTCCGTCTAACAGCTCTTGTTGAAAAGCTGTCTCACCTAACATCGTTCGGCGAACAAGCGTTCCACCCAGCGGCGTCCGGCAAACAAATGTTCCACAGTAAAAATCAAAGGTGCTTGGCAAACAAAGCATTCCTGCCAAAGACACTCGGCGAATCCAGCAATATGATCGTTTCTTGAACGAAGCACCATAGAACGAGTAAGATAAAGTCCATTTTTAGTTCCGTCTTAACTTATCGATCTTGATGCACTCTAGTCATTATTTCGGAACGCTCTTTTGCGAGATTGTCCTCGACGAAGCGAGAAACATCCGGATCGAAGCTTCGAATCGACTGAAACACAAAATTGACGAAGAGATAAAGGATTAAAAAACGGTACACGACAGGGAATAAAACGATCAAAATATTCACGGACAAAGGAAACGTAAAATCAGAAGAAGGCAAAATGTTCTATTAAAAAGACGTTTTCACTTCTCCAATTCCAACATGGTTCTATTCCAATTTTATCTACGAACCTTTATCACGAGAATTTCTATTCTTATTTGTCGTTATTATTATCATCGTTTTTGTTTTTGTTTTTTTAAACCTCGGATCCTGATCATTGCTACGAGTCAACGTTTTGATAGAAGTGAAGGAAAGCGAGAGAAAATATACGGGTAGAAACTTAGAGAGAGGAGGAGATGGGTGAGCGCGGGGACGCCGGTACGCCAAGCTCTCACTGAAACGATTAGAGGGTAGACGCAAAGCTAGCTTCCTTTGTCCCTATACTCACTGTTTGAACGCGTTCGAAGAGTGAATAGAGACAAAGGCAACTAGCTTATCATTCCAACCATATATAGGTGTTCTGACTTCCCCGCGCGCTCTCGTCTCCTCCTCTCTCTCAGTTTTTGCCCTTATATTTACACGAACTCAACTCTGTTACGTCACGGCGCGGTGGTGGCGCGTCGAGCGCACTTTCGGTTTGGGGCTGTGGGCGGAAGTCACCATGCGAGACGTGCATTCCTGCGTTCTTTTGAAAGAAACCAGACAATAACCCGCCTTCTCGTCAAAACGCTGCGACTGGGGCTGTACCCGAAGTGTCGAGAAAGGTTTGAACGTCAGTTTTCATTTGCTCGGTTCGTCCGAAAACGTGGATATGTGCAGTGGAAAGAAAAAACCAGACGCCGTCGGACCATGATTTCTTTGGCTGGAAGCACTTTCGGTTGAACATAATATTAGATTGCGCACAAATAGACAGAACAAACGAGGTAAGAAGAGAACGGAAGAGAAGCGCGTACTCACAACTGAAATGTGTTGCGTGAAAAGGAAGATGAAGCAAGATGACAGAGACACCGGCACGTGGGCATACAATTCAGAAACGGCTGCAGTGTTCTTTATTCCCTTCCGCATGAACATTTACTTCGCACCGTCCGGGCTTGTATTGAGTCCCAAAATGAACTTTCTTTTTGGAACTCAAGCGAGGTGTCTACAGACAGTTTTCTTGAACTTCTGCAATTTTATCTAGATTCCACATTCGTGGGATGGCTAAAATGGGGCATTTTTGCAGAAATCCGGAGTGTGTATCGGGTCCTGTGTCACGCCTGTCCTAAGCGACATATTCCTTGGCGAAATTGACCATGCTATAGCAATATCTATTGAGTACACGTCAGTTACCAAAATGTTTCGTTATGTCGATGATTTTCTTTTACTGTACCAAACGACTACGTCTGAGAATGTTGCTTTTATGCTTATGGACATTTTTTTATAAGCGCGGTTTAGGCCTTACATTCACCTTTGAGATGCCTAAGGAAGGATTGTTGGACCTTTCTCTTGCCATGCGCGCAGATCATCTGTGCTGGTCCTTCTCACCCCGCTCTAAAAAGGAATTCTCCCTTTCACGTCCTCGCATTCCATGGTTGGGCAGAGAGCATTAGCTATCTCCTACCTCTATTCAGCCCTAAAAAAGTGATGTCACCATGCCATTCCTGGCAGCTTCTTGGCCCAAATCGAACGACTTAAAACTTTAAGGTTCGCGATTCAAGTCATAACGGATATGTTTGAAACGCTGGTAAAAAAAAAGTAAAAGGGTGTGCCCGAATTAAGCGAAATGTTAACAGACAACGGAAGGTGGTTATACCATATCAACATAAGATTTCACAAAATCTAAAACAAGTTGCAAATAGGTATAGTGTGCCCCTTGTACTTTCAGCCCTAAAAAATGTGACTGATTTGTTCAAGGGCTCAGGCAAATTTGGATAACATACCACGCCATACGTGCAACAGAAAACATGTGCGCCCTTTTGTTCCTTGTACGTGGGGTGTTGTGTATAATATCCCTCTTTCCTGTGGACGGTGCTAGGTTGGACATACTGGCCGGTGTCCCAATGAGAGGCTACGTGAGCACAATTTCTTTTTGACTTCAAATGTAGGAGGCCACCTTTCTGTGCATCGTAAGAGGTGTACGTGTTCTCCATCGTTTGGCAAAACCTCAATTATTGGATGGTACAAAGAAAACCAAACACGCGAGCTGCTCGAGGCGTATGCCATTATGGGTTTAATGCGATAACTGCGTTAGTCAGCCGTCGGTGGCGCTCAGCGAAAAATAAGTAGCCTTTTTGCGGTCCTTTGGATACAATGAACTAGAAAATAGGGGCACTGAAAAAAGCGTCGGCGGCGCCCCATCGGCCGTGTGAAGCCAGAAGTGCAGATTGTCGCGAGTGGCGCTGTTGTCGAAATCCGGAGGACATGGCTACCGTAACATGGGATATGGCGTCGCGTGCGTTCTCAGGTGGTTTCTGTGGTGTCTATGGTCGTTTTCGCAATTTCGTTTCGTGAATGTCTTGTGCTTGGCATTGTGATTACATAGGTTCGAGTCTTGTCGCTAAGGAATAAAAACGAAGAGAAAGAAGACGGATGCGCACCGCTCCGCACCAGCATGCAACACTGGTTACATCGGTTTTCACTACATTGCCCAAGTAAGCTTTAAGCACTAATTCATAGAAGTTGAAACACTCATAAAACATACATAGGCCACAGTAACGAACCACTAAGATTAAAAACAGCTACGCTTGGTGCAAACTTCGCTGGCAGGAGTGCTCCGGAATCGAACAGCAGCGCTACCTGGTAGGTTATACACGAAGCGCCTCACCTGGAGGCCGGCTATTTTTCCACTACTCCTATTCTAGTTCACTGTACCGGGTGTCCAAAGTAGCGGCCAGGCTCTTTAAATCGACCGCAAAATTCGGTTTCTTAACCTATCGCGCTACGATTTTGTGCAGCGTTGCCCACAGATGGTGCATTTTACAGCAGAGCTGTTAAGGGCTAGTTTTCACAGGATCGTGTCCCCCGCAAAGAAATAAAAACACCGAACTCTGGACACCTACCGTCATCTACGAGCGACGGCGGCAAGCCACGTACTTGGTTAGCGCCGTCGCTCATAGATGGCAGCAGCCTTTCCACTCTGGCTTGCCGACTTGCGGCCGGCCATTACTTTCCATTGTACAGCTCCGCTGGTCTTCCTTCTTCACCAGAAGTGGAAAGGCTGAAGGTTTTGTTTGCAAAATTTGCAAAGAGCGAACTTACTTGAGAAAAAAGCAAAGAAAGAAAAAGTCTTAGCTCCTATGAAAACGCAGCGAAGCCACCGGTCTTCAAACAATACGGCGCCGTTTCGCACGGGAGACAACAGATGGCGCAAGCGGTCGCGACGCCAACTGCCGCCAACGAACGAGCATACGGCGCCGAAAGACTGATCGTTTCGACTCAAAAGCGGCGCGCGTTCCGCAAGCGGCGACGGTCGCAGAACCAAAAACAGGCGCGGTAACAATAAGGGACTGCAAAGCAGACGACATAAGTACCCCGAAAAAAGTACAGTCAAAATAACCCGACAAACCATTTTTTAATCGATTATGTGTCCATTCAATGTGTTTTATTACTAAGGATGATAAAATATTGCATTGACAACTGATATCAAAAAAGCTCACGCCGCTTTTGAGTCGAAAAGATCGTCTGCTAAAGACGCCGGCTCTCGGCGCCGTATGCTCCTTCCAACGTTACTAGAACTTTCAGTTGGGAAACTCGCCGTCGAAACCTGGGCCGCTGGCGTCCACCGAGACCGAGATAAATACGACAACAGCGCCACTCTGTATCATTTGTCTGTACTGAGGTCGCCTATAGCTTTTAGAAAGCATGTTTTTGCGTAAAAACGAACGGAAAAACTCATTTTGTGGTAACTTTTATTGGAGTTTAGTACAAAATGGAGGGCGCGTGTTGTTTCCTAAAATCGTTAGTTCGCAAGGTTTTGCACTATAATTAATATTGTTTTTATACAACCGTGCCTCGGCGGGGATTTCAGGTAGCGCGTCCAGAATTAGGCGCATATTAACCACGGTAGTAATCCGCGGCGCATCCGCTTGGGAGTTGGGGGCGGTACCTCGGAGTCCCTTCCACAGTATCTGTTCTGGCCCCAAAATGGTCTATTACAACGAAAATGGGAAGTCACGTGCAGTTCTGGACTGCCCGCTGCGGGAAGAAATGGCGGCGCTGGGATCGCCATTAGCTCGGGTATCTTGGACGGATCGCTGCCACTTTTTCAGAGCAGTCTTTATGGCAGTTTCCCAACTGAGTGGTTCTATACTTCGTTTCACCTTCCGTCTAGACGCAGCCGATGCTACGAGATTATATGACGAATCAGACAGCGTCAAAAGGGCACCCTCATGGTGTTCGTAATGTTTCTGTACGTGTTCTCTTATCGCTGAACCAATCATAAACAGAACAAGCCTAGTGATTTGCACTTTGACGCTGCTTGATTGGTCCCGTTCCCTCGTAGCATCCGCTGCGTCTGGACGGAAGGTGAAACGAAGTATAGTAACGTTGGCTCCTTCGTTGGCGGCAGTTGGCGTCGCGACCGCTTGCGCCATCTCCTGTCTCCCGTGTGAAATGGCGCCCTATTGTTTGAAGACCGGTGGCTTCGCTGCGTTTTCATAGGATCGAAGCCTTTTTCTTTCTTTACTTTTTCCTCAGGTAAGCTCGCTCTTTGCAAATTTTACACAAAAAAAAATGCACCATCTGTGGGCAATGCTGCACAACATTGTTGCGCGATAGGTTAAGAAACCGAATTTTGCGGTCGATTTAAAGAACCTGGCCGCTACTTCGGACCAACGTTACTGGAGCAAGTTCAGTTTCGCAGCTCCCTATTCTCGTCTGCGGAGGCGAGTGGCCCAGGTGGCGGTCACGAAAACTAGCGGCGCTGCAGTCGGATCTTACTTCCCTGTCTCGCGCGTCGTCTGCTACCACCGCGTTCCTTTTCTTTTCCAGTTTTCCTTTTTCTTTTTTTTTTTACTTTAATGTGTATTATAGAAAAAAAAGATGATGAAGATGAAGTGTGATACACCACAGAGTTGAGTGTCAGCGCAGTGTGAAAGTTCTTTCTTTGAGTGTTAGAAATTTATTTTTTGTGTGCGTCCGTTTCTTTGCGCTGTGAAGTGTTAGTATCAATCGCCAACTCGCCCAAGCTCAAGTATTGCTATTCAAACTTGGGAGACTAGACAATCCGGAAGTAAGACTCGACTGCAGCGCTGCTAGTTCTCGTGACCGCCACTGAGCCCACGTCGCAGGCGGAGCTGTGAAACTGAGCTTGCTCCAGTAACGTTGCTTCGGATACCCGGTACTTTGGGCGTGACTGAATTGTATGCCCACGTGCCGGTGTCTCTGTCTTCTTGCTTCTTCTTCTTTTTCCTCACGCAATACATTTCAGTTGTGAGTACGCGCTTCTCTTCCGTTCTCTTCTTACCTCGTCTGTCCTGTCTATTTGTGCGTGGTCTATCGTTATGTTTAGTGCATACCAACTAGCCCAGCTTACTACCTTATTATTTCGGGTTGAATTGACGGATGCTTGTGGTCATCAGATTTTTTTTTTGTTCCAAGATGAACGCGGGAAAACCGTCAACTTCTACGGACCACCTGCGGACTACGTTCAGTGTGTCTTCAAGTTCAAACGGCCACCGGATCGTTCGAACTGTCGTCTGCTCTTTCAAACGTTTCTGCTTGTCGTCTGCTCTTTCAGACGACACCGGCCCGTAGACCAAACATTGGACCGGTAATTGATATAAAAAGTAAATACAGGCCTCAAAACTTTTAAGCTTGCAGGTTAGATGGGGTAAGCAGGCTCGATGTAGACAGTAGATACAAGGAGATGTTGATCATTGCTAACAATGGCCATTATCAACTTGTTATTCTTGATTCACTTGATCCGATCCTGGTTGCGATTTTCAGTATCGACGTCGACCATCTCAACTACGGTTCACGCTTTTTTTTTTTGCAGCCTTAGCGACGTCGGGATTGAAAGTTGCAAGCAGAATTTCATCATGCGAATCCGGCTTTAGCGTCCATTCTGCAACGTCCACGCGAAATGAATCACTGCCTGTCACATTATTTACGCGAAGTTTTGCGGTGCAACCCGAGCCTCGGTAGTTTCGCTGAGGCCGCTCAAGTAATCAGACACTGCCAGGAAGACGTAGAATTAACAACTACAACGCGAAAAAGATCACGGGGACTCATACCGACGCCGACAACATCGCATTTCAATCGTTTGTTTATGAACGACGGCGAGCTTCTTCCCTACACCCCATCGCACATGCGAAGCACCGGTGGCGTCCGCTAGAGGCGCTCCAGTTTGTTTATAAACATAATTTGGTCTATAGAGAAAGAAAGACACTTAGGGCTGCCGCTTTTGCTCCCGCCTAACTTGCATTCTCTCTCTATTTCAATGTCTATCTCTCTCTTTCTCTACGTCTCATCGTATCTTTATCTAAAAATAAAATATCCAGAAGACAGTTCTAAATTTCTCCACTTTTTCTATGGTTATTTTGTGACCGCGTGTATTTTTTATTATCCGTTTCTAAATGTTTAATTTATATCACTATACCTAACCGCCAGACCTATTTGCTTAAAAATCGATGTAGAAATTTTGCGTTCGAATATTTCGAAGACGGGTCGACGATTTAGTACCACAACAAAAGGGGAAACAAATTGGCGGATATAGAATGCCCCTATATAGCGATTATGATTTGTGCCGGGTGGGAAGTCCCTTCCCACCCGCACAAATCTTCCCTTCCTAGCGAAAAAAAAAGAAGAAAAGAGTCAGCCCGTATCGAAACTATGTACTGGATCGATATGGGAAACCTCCGAGCAAAATTACAATCGTCAATCACCTACCTCTCCCCGAAACCAAAAACGACTTTCTAACGGACGTATAATTTTCTTTTTTGTTGCCCCTTATGATTTCCTGGGTTATCATAAGACGCTCAGGGTGTTTCCAATATACCGTTTGAGTCGCAGTCGCGCAGTTCGTACATCATACAAAAAGGGTGTTCGCTGCACGACATCATCACAAAACAATCGGCGAACACGCCTCAGGCATTGTCGAAGCTTGTTTCCTTCGTGCATGTGTACACGCATCGATAATGTTTGCAGACAGCACTTGTGTGAACCAGTGGGACGGGACCGTTCACACGAGAACGAAGCAGGACTCGGACAGTTTTAGGGAACCGTATTTGCACATCCGATACGGTGGGATGGGCCGTCCGGTACGCACTGTGCATATGCGAGTCTTCTGTGGTAGCCCATGCGCAGTTCGTACCTGAGGTCCCATCGTACCGTATCGGATGTGCTAAAACGGTTCCCTAAAACTCTCTAGTGTCTGCAGACTGTCTTTTATCTGATGTATTAGCAGCTTGACCGCCCCCGGTGGTCTTACGCTGCTCACCGCTTGTCGTCTCAACAAACACGCCGAAGACACTTAAGACTGCTTACGTGCAGGAAGGCGAAAGCATTATAGTCCCGCGGGTGAAAAGTTTTCGACTGACGTTTCTACACGCATGAAAGTTGTTTCTGCCGGTATGGTATTCGGTGTGCCGCCGTAGATGTAGACGCCGATGTCGAGGCCGTAGATGTAGACGCGGTCGCCTCACAGTCCATCGCACGAAGCACACAGCGAGCATCGATCAAGTTCGAAGCGCGCCACGTCTTCCTTTGGCACACGGCGCTCCGGCGGTGACATCACGCTCCCCCACTGCGCAGGCGCTGCGCCCCACCGGCTTCAGGGCTTCCGTGACGAAGCATTTGTTTTGCTGCGCTTTTCTTTGTGTTTTATTTCTGAGGCGCATTAGCTTTGACCTTGAGCGGCGCGTGCTTGATGACGTATTTTTATGGCCATCTTTCTGTCACAACGCCGACGCCGCCTTTTCCCGTAATAAGACATATAAGACTTACACCTCAAAAATCAACACGACGAACCTCCCCAGCCCTGGGAAGTTCGTGTCCGGACTTTGTGTCGTCAAACGCAAAATCGAACCTTCCAAATATTTTCTTGAACTCGAACCCGGAAAATAGAACCCCAATTAATCGCAGAACGGGGAGAGGGGAGAGGGGCGGGGGGGGGGGGGGGGCGCACTTGCGAGCCAGTTTATCGCAGAACTCAAGAAAAAAAAAATCCCGAGTCCCGGCCGAACGGCGGCGCGATGGAGCATCCCCATTAATTAGAGGCAGGCACCTTGTTAGAGCCGTACCACGAGTCCGGAGGCCTGGGCGTGCCAATCCATTCCTAAGTCCTCGGACCCTTTTTAATTAAATCTTTAGTGCTCCGCACGAGAAGCAGTGTGCCGTCCCGCGCTGTTTACCAATTCGGGAGTTGAACACGAACTCGATGTCGAGCGTCCATCCGACGCGTTTATTGAACACCAGGACCAGCCAGACGCTGGCGCGGTACTCTTGTGCCTAACCTCTGTATTTTTTTCTCTTTCTCACTGTGATGACGTCAAAACTCTAGCGCGCAGGCTTCGACTATTCTAGGCGCTGCTGGCTGTACGCTGCCATCCGCTGGCTGGAAGCCAGATAGTTTTCGCGAGGTAGGCAGTTCTTAAGGTGGTGTTTCGTTGTTTTTATTTTTGTTTGTGTTTCATTTGAGCACCACCACGACATTGCTTGCACAGGACGTCAGCGCAACGTGCTGTTGGTCATTCCTGCTTGTTCATCCCGAGAAATAAAGTATAAAAGCTTGACCATGCTGACAAACACTGATAAGCACATAATGTGTGATAGGCCTTACACTTAACGGCGTTCGTAAGCGAGGCCACTGGTAAAGTCTCTTCCTGCTGCTTGTGCCGTTTCTTACGTTCCCGATAAGCTCGCATGAGTTCTTCGGCCGTCTGATTCGTAGGAGCCATGGCAACATTGGAAGAAGAGAGCGGTGTCTGAACGGCAACGCCTCGCCACGGTGCAAGTGTGTCGAAGATTTGGTGCCATTTTTTTCGAACGCCGTGTGATGGCGTAGCGTGACAGGAGCTCAAGGAACATTCCTTATTCGCTCACACGTTTTCAAGGCCGCGCCGCGCTGCCACCGCGCCTGTGCGCCGAACCCCGATCCGATAGTGCCCCGCCCGGAGATGCGCGAAGGCGTTTGCTCACATAACGCTTTTCCGTATCGGTTCTTCGTTACAGTCAGCTGTCACGAGTAAAATATTACACTCAAAGGTTACACACGTTTAATTAAATTCGGTTGATAAAACAGATTCTATGTTAAAACAAATTTGTTAATGCGACATGCACGCTGCAGAAGAAACGGGAAAAGCAGCGAGGCATCTGCAATGTTCGCTCATGCGACGTTAGTTCAAGACATGTATAGTAGTGCACTAGCCACGCCTCAACCGCGACACCTGAATGTCCACACAAAACATTGGGGCGTAATCTAACACGTTGAGGTGGGAAATTAGACACGTCCTTGAAATGTTCTGTGCAATCAGAGCTAGATCCAAGAACACTAATCATTAAGATAGTGTACAGAAATGTCGATGTCGCTCACCACCCATCGCCGCCAACTTCCAAGGTGCATCATCGTCGTTTTTGTTATGCCCATCCTTCTTCTCCCCCACCCCCTTCTTCCCTTCCACCCATCCCTCCCCCGCGAACGCTCACAAAGCTCATTAGAAGAGTGATGAGGCGAACACATTGGAGACTCTATAAATAAGGAACAAAAGCAAGGCACTTGCTCAGTGGAGTCAGCCTCTCCTCCTCGGCATATCTTTCTTCATTTTTCCGCTCACCCTTTATCTCTCCACTGAGGCAACAAAGAATCACCAACACAAGAGAAGCACAAAACGACGGCATCTGACGATAAAAACACCCGGGCGGCATCGGCGTCCAAAGGCACACTGCGCTCATCTATAATCCGCGGACAAAGCGGCGGTACGGCGCGAGCAACGACAAACTCATAACGAACAAAAGAAACCAACGGAAAACAAAACACGATAGGCAAGGAAAGAGGATGCTAGCAAAAGAGGGAGAGGAGGATGCGGTGTTTCTCGAGATAACTTAATGTATAGTTCTCGGCAGCGGTATATCGAGCCATTCCTCGTTTGCCGTCTTCGTACGCCGGCGACCAGTCTTGGTATACAATGAGCTGACGCTACTAACGGGGTGAATATAGGAAAAGAGTTTGGGGAGCTCGAGATATGTTGTCAAACCTGAAAGGGGTACAGAAGCAAATTTGTTTTTCTTATTTGTTCATTTAGATATGATCTAGGGTGTGGCGGCAGCCCAGAAACACAAGTATAGACTATGGTTTCTGGGCTGCCGGCAGAAAAGTCAAGAAAACTAATTTTAAAACGGATGAACAGATTTCAAGATTGAGCCTGGTGGCGGTCTTTGAAGCTTCGTTGGAACGCCGCCACGTGAATGGCCTCTAAGAAGCAGCGCCACTTCGCGGCAGTATTGCTATCTCGTAAAGTTACTTAGTCCTGAATGTGACTTGGTGAAGAACGCTAAGGAGTCTACTACGTTGTATATATTAACTTCCACAGTGCTTCCGTAACGTGAATTCCAAACCATCAAGATCGCCGTTCTTTGCAGTCGGAGAAGAAAGCGATTCTTTTTGCGTTTGAAACATGTACGTTTTGATAAGATAACATATATATAATCTAAAATCCACCTGCAGATGTCTTAATTATCCGCCTAAAAAAATGGAATTAGTAATGCTCCGCGAGGAGCCGGATTTGTTTTACTAGTGTTCTTGAGGTGAAAACGGTATAGTTACTGGTTGCCTCGAGTGGCGGTCTGAAATAACGCAAAGAACAGAACGCTCGCGTCACATAAAATGCCGGCATGGCCGCCAATGACGTTACTGGCAACCTATGCGTATGGGATAGAGCGTGCAGTTCTCAGATATCGGGGAGTTTTAGAATTACGCACGCTAAAAATTTGTGTACGCAAAGAATAGCGTCATTGCCAATGCGCATGCGCCGAACGCTAACCACATTTCGCTCTTTGCGCGCGCTATTTTAGCGTACGCTATTTTTCGGTAATCGCGTGCTTACTCAAAAGAGTTTTTCCGCTCCTCCAAGGAGGATTCCTGATGAGAAGTGGGCTGAAGCCAAGACGAGCGCAGTTAAAAAATGGCGGCTCCCAGCCCCAGTACCATGTCTGCGGCCGGCGTCGTGAGCGCAACGTCGGCGGCATCCTCACGACTGCGACTTTTCACACAGGACGACATTGCACTCCTACGGGAAGTGCGCGTCAGAATCGTTTCGGAAGACCCAGCAAGGTAGGCAGCGGTCGCCGGCAACTTGCTGCTTGCGTCGCGCGAACGTTTCTCGGCGAAGGTGAGACCTCTCTTGCCGAGGCGACGCAAGCGGACACGACGGTCGACCGCCCCCGTCCATTCTATATTTAAACAAATCTAAAATGTTACTTTCAACAAAAAAAACAATTGTTTTTCTCTCAAGTTACAGCATTTCGTGCGTAACATAAAATATTTACAACATTTTGGTGGCGTTGCTAGTTCGAAATGCTTGGGTTTTTGCGTCACGGCCGAGAATCGCTGTTCTAAAACACTCTTGCGTAGCGTAACGTTAACGCTAGCGTGCGCTAAAATTGCGCGCGTTATTCTAAAAGTCCCTATTACTAATGGGCGAGATTGTCACGCATTAACGCCATCAGGCGGCAACCCTCGCAGTTACAGCACCCTTGGCCGTGTAGGAGCCATTGACGCCACGAGCGCGATACTCATTGCGCTTCTCGTTGGCCGATTTTGAAGCGAGAGGAGAGAGCTTGCGGCCACGTCATTTCGTGTCCGTGCCGCTTTAAATTTGACATCATGCCTCGAGACTCAATTGCTTTTCGAGCCTTTGAACTTCTGGAAAATTTTGAGTAAGTTCGACTTCTTTAGACGGTGTCGCTCTACCTAGACACAAAACATCTATAATTTTTGGGAAAATTAATATAAGCAATAGTTTCTTATACATTTTAAAGAATAAAAATTACAGAAGGACACTCAAGACAGCTTACGTGTAGGAAGGCGAAGGCACTATAGTCCCGCTGGAGAAATGTTTCGGAGTAATGTTTCTACAGGTACTAAAGTTTAAAACGACGTATATATGAGGACACTTGAGGAAGCTGTGGCGTATTTGCGTGGCTGGCTATGTTTGCCCGCGGAAGCCGCCGTTGATGTAGACGCTGCTGCCGATGTCGAGGCTGTAGATGTAGACGCGGTCACCTCACAGTTAATCGCACGAAGCACTCAACGAGCACAGATGATGTCCGAACCGCACCTTTTCCATACGGCTCTCCGGCGATGACATCACGTTGCCGCACTTGAGCGTGAGTGGCGCGTGCTTAAAAACGTATTTTTATGGCCATCTTTCGTGCACAATGACGCCGCTTTTTCGTTTAATAGTACAAATAAGATCGTCCTAGAGGTCTAGAACGACCTTTAAGACGACCTCAAGGACGACGCCAATGACAGCGTCGTTCTTGAGCATACGATTGAGCGGCACGTGTCGCTCAAATCAATTCTTATGGCCATATACGCCTCTTTTTTTGCTTAATCGGAAAGCCTAAATTGCAAATGTTTACACCAAAGGCACACGTGTCAGCTTTTTATCATCTATACTCCGTCTCCCCCTACGATGAACTAGCGCCCTAAGGCTAGCGGGCGGAGCGCTGCCTCAGAAAAGCTTGCATCCGCATTGCAAAAGAATGCGCGAGAGAAAATCCGCTACGCAGTGTGCAAAAAGAATTAGTCCTACGCATATGGATTTCTGTTGTAATAGCGCGCCATTTTATATTAGTGAAGCAAAGGCACATGGTATTTAGTTTCATAAACATTCGTGCCATATTTCGTAAACATGTCAACTGTTTGGAGAAGTTGGAGGGCGCGCAGGCAACACTGACATAAAGTCGTTTCGCCTTGGCCATATAAATCCAGTCCCATCTTTGTGTACGTACCCGGACCCGTATATCGCTTTCGCACGTGGACCGCCGTACATAAGCTCCCGTGTCGAACACTCGATCCGGGTCATTTAGGCCACTGGTTCTGATTCCGGGGTTCTCTTCGCCACATCGCTTCCAGACAATATTTAATCCCTTCGGTA
>JAZHYW010046935.1:0-11242 GCA_037355805.1 Ixodes ricinus
GATCATTTCTGCCCTTTCTCGAACGCCTGAAACCTCGCTTTTTTTTTACTTAATATTTTTTGTGGTTGTTTTTTTCGCAGACTTTATGTCCCCCTCATTTATTAATCTACACTAAATGCACTGCCGAGCGCTTGAGAACGAAAGATAAAAAAACACAACCTGTCGAATCCCTAGTTTTGGTTATTGGAAAACCTTGGCCTTGCCGTCCATCAACGATAAAGATGCTGTTTTGTGTGGAATATCGTATAGTGTATATACGTCAATGCGCTGTTTATATCCGCTCACCCTTAAGCTGAGGCTGCGGTCAATGCCATAAGCACGAGAACTCTTGGTCGTTGCTTCGAATCGTTCTTCCGGAGAACGTTCACTTGTGCTAGGAACGCGCGTCTCCGAGCCAGGAGCGCGGGCTAGGTCGCGCTTGTAGCTTTGGGCGCAGTCACAGCTTAAGGGTGAAGAGAGTATACAAACGAGCCTTTCGCTTGTTCCCACTAGGTGTGGAAATTGCGCACGAGAAGAAACCAGACTCGCGTGAAGTAAAGCGTCTGTGCTGCGCCGAGAGCAATGACACCGCAGCGGCGATATGTCAGATACGCTGTTTACAAGCAAGCCCGTGTTTGCTCTCCGTAGTCAATCTCAGTGACGGGTAACGAATGAAATAGGTGCCAACCTCAAGCGGAAGCCTTTTGTATTTCGGTAATACTCCTGACTACTTAATAGAGAGAGAGTTTGGCCAACAGACCTGCTTGTAAGAGCTCGTCAGCCATAGGTCACTGACACGTCACGCAAACGCCACGGCCACGACGACAACTTCTAATTCGCCGCGGACAACCTTTCTGTATAATTTTCGGGCTAGCGAGCGCAGACATTGGTGAATGCATTACGAAAGGCCAGCGTCACACGAGATCTTCTGGAGTGCGCCCGTGTTTCCTAAAGCAAAATTGTCTGCTGGAATGTAAAATGAGCTAAAACCATTCTCCCGGTGTGTTAGATTTTCCGAACTTTGATACTTCTTAATCCTCTCCGTCGTGCGTCAGCTTGTTACATGAGATTGCTTGCTCGAGGCAATACTCCTGATATGGGATGATCCAGCCACTAATGGCTAACGCGAGTCTCAACCGAGCTCTTTCATCAATGAGACAGCGCTATCTTGTTATATAAATATCTTCGATGAAGCCGGAAGGATACGAAATAAATCCCGAGCGACAAAGATGACTTTCCCCGAATGGAAAGCTAGCTCGTGTTGAAATACCAAATTAAAATTCAATTCATTAGTCGTTCCCATCAGTGCTGACATCGCAGCATACCCTATCATTGGATAAAAATAAACGAGACAAAAAACAACCAACTATAATTCGTTTCAGTTTTAATCCAGATGGAGCCGACGCCATGAGGTCGACGCCATGAGGTTTATAAAACGTTTTCTGTTTATGATTGGTTCAGAGGTGATACAATACGTGCAGAAACATGACAAACACCACGATGGTGCGCTTTTGAAGCTGTCCCATTAGTCTTATCTGCTCGTAGCGTCAGTTGCGTCTGCATTTCAGGTGAAAGGAAGTAGTATAACTTATTCGTACATAAAACAACATTTATGGGAAGTTATCGATTACATTTGGAATTAACGCATGAAATGCTTTGTAGTGCTACCTTCTAATTCCAAAATTTTGTCCGTCCGTCTGTTCATACATTTCTCGCAAAAGTTATGGAGGAAATTGATATATAACGATACCCTGTAGACGGCGTAGATCCTTTTCTAAGCTCTTTATAAATCGGCGAACCAGCGCACGCGTAGAGCACGTGCGCCCAGACACGTGCGCACTCCCATCGCGAGCTGTTGGCCATTTTTAGGGGAGCAAACGCCGTCGACATTAGGATTAAGTTCTGAAAACTTGGTGGAAAAATTTATGTCACGTGAGCTGGCCTCTTGGGACATGCAGACCAATTCAGTTGTCCCGCTAAATTTAGCGGAAAAACTGTAGTCACGTGACCTATACACCAATTCAATTTCCCCGCTAAATGTGGCGGGAAAGTGGCGCCACCCTTGAGGAAATTCACGGCACTTGACTTAGACCTTAACTTACTTTCCCCGCTACAATTAGCGTGAGCACGTCTTGTGGCCAAAACATCAGTTCAGTTTCTTTGCTAAATTTAGCTGGAAATTGACGTCACGTGACCTAGACAAGAATTAAGTTACCCACTAAATTTAGCGAAAAAAATGTACGTATTCTGACTTAGACACCAATCCACTTTCCCCACTAAATTTAGCGGGGAAGTCAACGTCACGTGACCTATCCAACCATTAAGTGACCCCGCTAATTGATCTGAAAAATACACGTCACGTGATGCCCATTCCCACACCGATTCTCTATAATGTACTGCATGCATTATACTACTGTAAAGGTAAAGATCGCGGCCAATTTTTATTGACTTCTTAGTTTGGAAAAGAAGGAAGGAAACATAAGCTGCACAGCGTGTAACATACGTCGTTCTTGTCTCCCGCTGCAAATGGCCGCATTATGGTCTTGACCACGACAAGATTAGCATGATAAAAACAAAACAGCGCAAAGACAAGGACGAAGTAGAAGAAACCACGGGACACAGCGCTAACTTTAAACTGAAGATTTATTCTAATAAATCTCCAGTTTATCAGATTAGCATCATGACTTCACGAGCAAGCATCTAGTTCAAGAGCTTGCGTCACGAGAAGGAAGCTACTTACCATTATCTAAAAAGCCGTACGAGTGCAATCACAGCTGCGACGACAGCTATACGTTTTCTATAAACAAGAGTCTCAAGTCCGAGCAGACCTTCCTACATCTTAAAGTCTGGAGCCTGCGTGGACGTCCGCCCGATTTTCATAAACTATATATCTAGATATTCTTCTTTTTTTTTCCGTCATAAATAACGGAAAACTTGACGACTGTTGTTCGAGCGTTAAACGGACAACAACCTTCCTTTTCCTAATCAGCAAACCCTAAAGAACTCAAGTCGGAGCATCGTACACAGTATATAACATGTGGCTATGGATTCGAGTGCGTGGGCCCTGGCATCGGAAATGGCGGACAGATAGGAGCGCGTCGTTTGCACGGCGTTCCCCGTTGCTCGGTGGTTGCTAGGCGCGACGCCACAAGTGTGGAAAAAGCCAAGAGGCAGAAAAAGGTCCCCGAGGACAATAGATGGCCAAACCTTAGTGACATATTCGCACGGCAAAGCGGTTCCGAACGTGGTTGTTTCAAGATTCAATGCAAATTCACGCGCGAGTTTTATTATCAAAACAAGCGAATCCGTCTCGGGGCTATGATTTCAAAGCCCGTGTGAATGTACATTTACTCAGATAATAGCTCTGGATCAAAGAAAAAAAAATTGACGCCATATATCGTGCAGCGTTGGCACACTTCCGACATACGTATACGTTCTTAATTTTTTACGTAGCATTCTTTGACCATCGGTTTCAAAAATATTTCACAATCCCTTAAAGGGATACTTCAACGAAATTTGAAATATTCCCGTCGTGTTCAAAGATAGGTTGAATATGATCTACAATATCCGTAAATGACAATCGCACGTTTGTATTTGGAGCCTGATGGCTGTATTTTTCGTTATAAACAGCCCACTCTGGCAAGCGCTCGGAGAAGGCCCAGCGAAGACCACGTGACATCCAACGCAATCGAGACGTAGGTCGTCTCGGGACGAGCAAAGCTACGGCGAGGCTGATGTCGAGAGGATGGCCAAGTCGTTCCAACCACCGAAGCGGCTGCTTTTGCCGAGTGTCACGTCAGTATCGAGTTGCAATCGTAAAGGATCGGTCCCGAAGCGCTTACCGATTCGCGGGCCAACAGCGCGAATCCAGCACTTCGATCAAACGCGCGCGTCCGCTCCGAGTGTGAACAAATATTACGTGGCTCTTGCTGACACTCTCGTAGTTCAAACGTATCTTTTTTAACGTCGGCTCGCTCTGCATCTCCGAGGCCGCAAAAAACGCCGCGGCAATTTGTTTCCATCTACGTCGCTTTGCAAACGACTGACACGGGCCGTCTTTTACCAACGGTGACAGTTCTGTTGACTTCGTAGCGATCGAGTTCGTAGCAGTCAACGGAGGCGGTTACGCATCCCGGCCTCGGCATTCGGGCGTGTTTAAATCGTGTTAGCGTCGACATATCACTGCACGGACACGAACCCCAGACAAGCGGTGGCAGAAAGGCCGCCTGTGTTTGTCGTTAAAAATCCACGTGCTCCGAACGGCTCCGAACCATGCCGAGCTCTCCGATTGGTTGTTCGTGCTGCCGAAGACAGCGTCGCTATAGCAACAGCACCGGCATGTTCAGACTTGGAAGTAATCCGTTACAAGTAACGGGATTACTTGTAATTAATTACTTTTAAGTAATTTTGTAATTAACCCGTTACTTTTCTAGAAATGTAATTTCTAACGTAATTTCATTACTTTTTTCGTAGCGGATTACCACAAGTTTTTCGTTACATTCTTTTGTTGTTTCGATTTTATTTTTCATATATTTCAAGCACATTTGTAAAAATATGATCTTTGAGTAGCGTCACCGAGCTGGGGCGGGGGGGGGGGGGGGGCACATAGATTGAAGCCAAAAACTTGTGACGGGATCTCGCCAAAGAAAAAAAGAAGGTGGAAAGAGGGAAATAGAGGGGGGGGGGAGTGGACTCTGCTATCCCCTTAGAACGATAACAAGAGGAGGGCCCCGACAAAAGTAGACAAAAGAAAGAAAACGGGGTATTTTACACAGCTATATAGAGAGGTTTCTTAAGACAACCGAATGTTTGCTTGCACGATGCAAAAACGCCGCGTTTCGGTCGCTTTTTCTCAGAAAGGGAAGCCCCTTCCGAGCCTTGGACACTTGATTCGGAGTGAGGCGAAAGAAGAATAGAAGAGTAATGGCCCATAAAAGTGTCACATGGCACGGATCTCCCAAACTGGAACTCTGGGTGGGTCTCTTGCGTCTGCTGTTTCTTTTTGCTAAGATCATTATCCGGAAGTTTTGGCGATCCAGTCCCAGCCCGCACTCAGATTTCAGAAGCGGAAGGACGTGAATAAAGACATAAGCAACACCCTAAGAACAAGCTCGAGGTTGAACTAATAGCTTTATTTCGCGTCTTTTTCTTTAAATAAAAACAGTAGCCGCTACAACTTCGTGTGCACCGAGGACGGTGGGGAGTCAGCCTCCCTCCTATTTTTGCATGTTTGCGTTTTGTGCGGGGGAGGAGTCGGTGTCGCTGTGAGTTCCGAATACGGGGCTTTGCGGGACAAAAGGCCAGATGCCATCCAGTTCTCAGAACAATTTCAGAACTCCAGTGCCTTCTGACGTTTTTACGTGACATTTTTTCTTATATTTTCTTGTTACATGGCAAGAAAAGCATGCATGTCGTTTCCTTTCCGCGATGGAGACTCGTGGTTTCCAGCTTTCTGGTCAAGTAGAGACAAACACCAGAGCCTTAGCTCAGCCTACAAGCAAACCTAGTGTCGTCTTGGAGAACGATACTCACAATAGTCACCACATTCACTGATGAGTTTTCTGCGAATTTCTTTTCGTTTCTCTTGCTTAGCTTTGTTTTCTTTGCAAGAACCTGGCGTTCTCGTCGTCTTAGTAGGGTGTAGCCCTTGTCAAATCCTGTCTTTTTCTCCTCGTACTTTGTAGGAATGTTTTACCTATATGAACTGTTTTTTTCTGCTGTTAAATATTTTCTACTGAGGTCCCGCCTCTAGCTCGCTGATCCACGGCTACAAAATACGCGAGAGATCCCAGCAGTGAGCATTCAGCATGTTTCTTCCACTGTCGCAATGGCCCTCCTTGGATACAATGTTCAAACTGAAAGGCACCAAGGGAACTGCGAATTTAGAGTTTCAGTGCCTACTCTGCCTTCCCAAAAGAAAGATTCTTTCATTTGTGAAGTCCACGAATTCGAACCTACGAAAAGACGTAAAGGTAAGCGCTTTTTAATTTTTTTTTGTGTGGAAATTAGTGATTTAGAAAATTTAAGATTTCTGCGTAGTTCATAATTTGGCGTTTGCATCCCAATTTTACACTCGCGATATTGCCCTTGGTTATTTTTTTAACCCTAGGCCTAGTGTATCCGCTCAAGTACGGCGTAAAGAACGCTTCGAACAGTTGATAAAGATATTGATATTTATTTGAGCTCAGAAAGCCGCGGCGAGTTGCTGAGGGAGTTTACGCAAATTATATTTTCGGATATCGGCAGCTCATAATGCTGCTTCCAAGCATACCATTGTGACATGAGCCATATGAGTGTGCGATTCGGTAAAATATTCGATCTTCTAGAACGTGCCACACTCCGTTTCCATTTTAAGTGTGAGCGTAGCAGAAGCTACAAAAGCGAGCTCCGGGCTTTCAGCGTCACTGCCAAGCACGCGCGCTCGTGCAGTGCAATCACGTTGTTCAGGACCGTTGTTCAGGACCTCAACTTCGAACGCCAACTGCTCCTGATGTGCAATAAAAACTCAACACAAAACTTAAACGGCTTTGTACAATATTTGCGTCTAGTAATATTTGTCTACATATGGCTAATAAGTTACCTTATTACCGCATACAGGGATACTAAGTGAAAAAATCGCGTTTTTGCATGTATTTCTTGAAGTAATCGAAAAGTAATCGAGTAAAGTAACGAAGTAATTAATCGATTACATTTTGAAGCCAGTAATTTGTAACGGTAATCCGTTACTTTGATGGCCAAGTAATTGTAACTGTAATTAATTACTTTTTACAAGTAACGGGCACACGTCTGGGTATGTTCTAGTTTTTTCGTACGAGAACGTCGCTTTCCTCCTCTCACTTAAGAACGCGTTTGTGAATACCGATTTCTCCTCTTCTTACGATGTTCTTAACTTACGAACTTCTTAGCTAAGTTGTCGTAAACTAAGAAGCTCTTCGTGAATCTGGCCTCAGATGCCAAATTTCCGGCACGAACTTGTAATTTATTTAAAAGTTTGAAGTGATTTTGTGAAAATTTCAATGGGACAATGGGGCCCATTTTCGCCCGTTTTCGGTTTCTGGCTCCATAGAGCCCCATGTATTCAAAAGCTCCGTCGGCCATCATTTTCCTACTGACATTTTAAGAAAATCATTTATAACTTTCGAATAAAATATCGGTTCGCGCTGAAACTTCGGCATCTAGCTCGGACCTCCAGCGCCACCTTCGGCCTAAAAATCAAAGTTCGGCGATGCGTTTTCTTTTTTTTTTTTTTTGCGGTAACAAAATTTTTGTAATTTTTTTCAGGGACGCCCTGCAGATTATCAAATGTTTAGGAATATAAAATCTGCCACCAGAATAGACTCGCGAAGGTAACTTAAGCTCGCTTCGTCTAAGCACCGAGTTTGAAGTGCAACAAATGTGCACGTTACATTGTTAATATACGCACTATTAGGGAGTTTTAGTAGATCGTTTTGAGTTTCCGCTCCGCTCCGAGCCTGCCCTACTGCGCGTGCGCAGCCAGCAGCGCTCAATCTCAGAGCGGCCGCACATGCGCTGTAGCGGTTGTGCCGCTCCGTAGAGCAGAGCGGGCACACGGAACAGTTCCACTAAAACTCGCTATGGTGTTTGAAAGTTTCCATAATAAGCTTGCCAAAAATTATTACAGTCATATTACATAAGAATAAAAAAGGTAGCGGAGATTAAATGACTGAATCCTATTTCTTTACGTTGGGAATAAAACAACTGTACAGTTGAACGGCGGTTGGCGTACAACCTTCTGCCTAACAGCTCTTAGTAAAAGCCGTCTCACCTAACATCGCTCGGCGAACAGGCGTTCTACCCAACGGTGTTTGGCAAACAAGTGTTCCACACTAAAAATCAAAGGTGCTTGGCAAACAGAGCATCCCTTTCAGAGACATTTGGCGAACAAGCGTTCCAACCAACGGCGTCCGGCGAACAAGTGTTCCATAATCAAAGTCAAAGGTGCTTGTCGAACAGAGCGTTCCGCCCAACGACACTCGGCGAATCCAGCAATATAAGAGATTCTTGAACGAAGCACCATAGAAGGAGTAAGATGAAGTCCATTTTTAGTTTCGTCTTAACTTATTGATCTTGATGCACTCTAGTCATTATTTCTCAACGCCTTTTTGCGAGATTGTCCTCGACGAAGCGAGAAACATCCGGAACGAAGCTTCGAATCGACTGAAACAAGGAATTGACGGTGAATAAAGGATTAAGGAACGGTACACGACAAGGAATAAAACAATCAAAAATATTTAAGTACAAAGGAAAGCTAAAATTAAACGAAGGCAAAATGTACTATTAAAAACACGTTTTCACTTCTCCAATTCTAACTTCGTTCTTTTCCAATTTTATCTATGAACCTTGATCACGAGAATTTCTATTCCTATTTTTTGTTTTTTATTATCATCGTATATGGTGTTTTTTTTTTATCTCGGATCCTGATAATTGCTACGAGTCAACGTTTTGATAGAAGTGAAGGAAAGCGAGAAAAAATATATGGGTAGAAACTTAGAGAGAGGAGTAGATCGGTGCGCGGCGAGAACGCCAAGCTCTCACTGCGACGATTAGAGCAGGGGTGCACAACTCAAAAATGACGCGGGCCAAAAATTGTTTATTGGAAACTGCGCGGGCCGCACCTAGTGTGACACGTTACACCTTTTTGCTGCAGACAGGTTTTCAATATCCGGCATCATCGCACTGGTGGCCGTCTTCAGCACATCTCGCAGTGTCATGTCCGTCATAGAAGATCGAAGACTGTTCTTGTTGAGGGTCATCAGTGAGAACGTCTGCTCACAGACATACGTGCTCCCAAAAAGTGATGCAAGCTTCAATGCGTGGTCCACAAGGTTTCCGTACTTGCTCCTGTCAAGGCTTCTGTAGAAGTCAAGCAGCTGAGACTCACGATGCATACTCTTCAGTCGTGGCTGCAGCGTCGGACCTGTGTCTTCCGGTGCGACAGAAAAGGGATCGCGGAACAAATCGTAGTTACTCTTCTCACTTTCGAATGCCTTGAATCCTTGCTGGAACTCGGAGAGCAGGTACGCAACCTGTAGAGCGTACGTCGCAGCTACCGTCTTCCAATTTTCGCCGGTGAGAAAGAGCTTCTGGCAAGTTGGAAAGTGAACTATGCTTCCACCCCCAAGCTGCAATTTGAAGAGGCGCAGCTTTCCTTGGAACGCGAAGATCGCGCTCACCATGTCCGAAATGAGATTGTCTTTTCCTTGGAGAGCTATGTTAAGCGTGTTCAGATGGCTTGAAATATCGGTGAGGAATGCCATATCCCACGACCATTGTTCTTCCTCCAGCTCTGGTATATGTTTACCTTCCTCTTGCAAGAAAGCGATGATGTCGGCCTTCAGCGCGACGAAGCGACTCAGAACATTTCCACGGCTTCAGTGTGATACGGGATGTCCATGCGCTCACTCTCCATTTCTTTCAGGTACTCTTGAAATTTCCTGTGCTTCAATCCCCGAGCACGTATAAAGTTGACAACCGAAGTCACGACCTTCATCACATGGTCAAACTTCATCACTTTGGCACAGAGTGCTTTCTGGTGAAGCACACAGTGATATTGCTTCAGTTCTACACCACTGAACGCTTGAAGGAAGGCAACGGCTCCGTTTCTCTTTCCCATCATGGCTGGGGCTCCATTGGTGCAGACAACTGCGAGTTTTTCCCATGATAACTTGAGCTTCTCGATGACGTCTTTGACCTCCTTGTTGATCTCTTCTCCCGTAGTCCGTCCATGCATTGAGCAAAGCTCTGCCAGCTCCAGAGTCACTTCGAAGTTTTCGTTCACACCACGGATGAAAACAAGCAGCTGTGCTGTGTCTTTGATGTATGTGCTCTCATGCAAAGCAAGAGAGTAGTAGACAAAATGACTGCAACCCCTCTCCAGCTGTTTTGATAGGTCGTCGGCAGTGTCATGCACACGTCGTTGTACTGTCATTTTTGATACGCTCATGTTTTGGAAAACCAACTTCTTGTCCGGGCACATCTCCTCAGAAGCAATCATAAGACATTCCTTGATGATGTCGCCATCAGTAAACGAACGACCTGAACAAGCGATCTGTCGAGATATCTGAGAAGACGCCCGCGTGGCTGCTTGAGATGTGTTCTTTGCTTTCGTAAAAATGCCTTGCTCAGCAGAGCGCTGAAGTCGCGGGCATGTTTGGTCTCGTAGTGGCGTCGAACGTTGTATTCTTTAGGAGCAGCGAGAGATTCTCGACACACAAGACATAAGCACTTCGATGCGTGCTCAATGAAAAAGTACCTCCATGTCCACTCCTGGTTGAATTTCCGGCCCTCCTGGTCGATTTTTCACTTCTTTGGAAGTGCACTCATATTCCAAGCGTGACACGACTAGCTTTGCTCTAACTGCAACAAGCTGTCACTGATCATGTCCCAACAGAAGGGAGAGGGCTGTAGCCTCCGTGGAGAGAGGGAGGAGGAAACGGGATGAAGAAGAACTGGAACAAAGGATAGGGGAGGGACGCTGTTAGGGGTCATAACAACGCACTGGATGGCTGTACAGGATTTTGTATTGCTATTTTTTGTGGGTCTAGTGGAGAGGGAATATTTGAACTGAGGACGCGGAGTTTCCCCCCGGAAAAGAGGACTCTGAGAAAAGTAGGTCAACGGGTTCGAATGCTTTCTGCCAAGTCAACGGCCGCAGTGCATTGAATGACACGGTGAGCGGTTTCTGCGCTCAGCTGAGCCGCGGGCCGTGGGCCACACAGAAAGTGCCCGCTGGCCGCATGCGCCCGCGGGCCGTATGTTGTGCACCCCTGGATTAGAGGGTAGACGCAGAGCTAGCCGCCTTTGTCCCTATACTCACGGTTTGAACGCGTTCGAAGATGTGAATAGAGACAAAGCCAGCTAGCTTTACATCTACCCACTTATCATTCCAACCACAGATCGGTGTTCTCACTTTCCCGCGCGCTCTCGTCTCCTCCTCTGTTTCTTTGTTTTTGCCCTTATATTTACACGAACTCAACTCTGTTACGTCACGGCGCGGTGGTGGCGCGTCGAGCGCACTTCCGGTCTGGGGAAGTGGGCAGAAGTCACCATGCCAGACGTGCATTCCTGCGTTCTTTTGAAAGAAACCAGACAAAAACCCGCCGTCTCGTCAAAACGCCGACGGTACCCAAAGTGTCGAGAAAGGTTGGAACGTCAGTTTTCATTTGCTCGGTTCGTCCGAAAACGTGGATATGTGCAGTGGAAAGAAAAAACCAGACGCTGTCGGACCACGATTCCTTTGGTT
>JAZHYW010046936.1:0-30446 GCA_037355805.1 Ixodes ricinus
TGTCTTGAGTGTCCTTCTGTAATTTTTTATTCTTTAAAATGTATAAGAAACTATTGCTTATATTAATTTTCCCAAAAATTATAGATGTTTTGTGTCTAGGTAGAGCGACACCGTCTAAAGAAGTCGAACTTACTCGAAATTTTCCAGAAGTTCAAAGGCTCGAAAAGCAATTGAGTCTCGAGGCATGATGTCAAATTTAAAGCGGCACGGACACGAAATGACGTGGCCGCAAGCTCTCTCCTCTCGCTTCAAAATCGGCCAACGAGAAGCGCAATGCGTATCGCGCTCGTGGCGTCAATGGCTCCTACACGGCCAAGGGTGCTGTAACTGCGAGGGTTGCCGCCTGATGGCGTCAACGCGTGACAATCTCGCCCATTAGTAATAGGGACTTCTAGAATAACGCGCGCAATTTTAGCGCACGCTAGCGTTAACGTTAGGCTACGCAAGAGTGTTTTAGACAGCGATTCTCGGCCGTGACGCAAAAACCCAAGCATTTCGAACTAGCAACGCCACCAAAATGTTGTAAATATTTTATGTTACGCACGGAATGCTGTAACTTGAGAGAAAAACAATTGTTTTTTTTGTTGAAAGTAACATTTTAGATTTGTTTAAATATAGAACGCGACGGGAGCGGTCGACCGTCGTGTCCGCTTGCGTCGCCTCGGCAAGAGAGGTCTCACCTTCGCCGAGAAACGTTCGCGCGACGCAAGCAGCAAGTTGCCGGCGACCGCTGCCTACCTTGCTGGGTCTTCCGAAACGATTCTGACGCGCACTTCCCGTAGGAGTGCAATGTCGTCCTGTGTGAAAAGTCGCAGTCGTGAGGATGCCGCCGACGTTGCGCTCACGACGCCGGCCGCAGACATGGTACTGGGGCTGGGAGCCGCCATTTTTTAACTGCGCTCGTCTTGGCTTCAGCCCACTTCTCATCAGGAATCCTCCTTGGAGGAGCGGAAAAACTCTTTTTGAGTAAGCACGCGATTACCGAAAAATAGCGTACGCTAAAATAGCGCGCGCAAAGCGCGAAATGTGGTTAGCGTTCGGCGCATGCGCATTGGCGATGACGCTATTCTTTGCGTACACAAATTTTTAGCGTGCGTAATTCTAAAACTCCCCGATATCTGAGAACTGCACGCTCTATCCCATACGCATAGGTTGCCAGTAACGTCATTGGTGGCCATGCCGGCATTTTATGTGACGCGAGCGTTCTGTTCTTTGCGTTATTTCAGACCGCCACTCGAGGCAACCAGTAACTATACCGTTTTCACCTCAAGAACACTAGTAAAACAAATCCGGCTCCTCGCGGAGCATTACTAATTCCATTTTTTTAGGCGGATAATTAAGACATCTGCAGGTGGATTTTAGATTATATATATGTTATCTTATCAAAACGTACATGTTTCAAACGCAAAAGGAATCGCTTTCTTCTCCGACTGCAAAGAACGGCGATCTTGATGGTTTGGAATTCACGTTACGGAAGCACTGTGGAAGTTAATATATACAACGTAGTAGACTCCTTAGCGTTCTTCACCAAGTCACATTCAGGACTAAGTAACTTTACGAGATAGCAATACTGCCGCGAAGTGGCGCTGCTTCTTAGAGGCCATTCACGTGGCGGCGTTCCAACGAAGCTTCAAAGACCGCCACCAGGCTCAATCTTGAAATCTGTTCATCCGTTTTAAAATTAGTTTTCTTGACTTTTCTGCCGGCAGCCCAGAAACCATAGTCTATACTTGTGTTTCTGGGCTGCCGCCACACCCTAGATCATATCTAAATGAACAAATAAGAAAAACAAATTTGCTTCTGTACCCCTTTCAGGTTTGACAACATATCTCGAGCTCCCCAAACTCTTTTCCTATATTCACCCCGTTAGTAGCGTCAGCTCATTGTATACCAAGACTGGTCGCCGGCGTACGAAGACGGCAAACGAGGAATGGCTCGATATACCGCTGCCGAGAACTATACATTAAGTTATCTCGAGAAACACCGCATCCTCCTCTCCCTCTTTTGCTAGCATCCTCTTTCCTTGCCTACCGTGTTTTGTTTTCCGTTGGTTTCTTTTGTTCGGTATGAGTTTGTCATCGCTCGCGCCGTACCACCGCTTTGTCCGCGGATTATAGATGAGCGCAGTGTGCCTTTGGGTGCCGATGCCGCCCGGGTGTTTTTATCGTCAGATGCCGTCGTTTTGTGCATCTCTTGTGTTGGTGATTCTTTGTTGCCTCAGTGGAGAGATAAAGGGTAAGCGGAAAAATGAAGAAAGATATGCCGAGGAGGAGAGGCTGACTCCACTGAGCAAGTGCCTTGCTTTTGTTCCTTATTTATAGGAGTCTCCAATGTGTTCGCCTCATCACTCTTCTAATGAGCTTTGTGAGCGTTCGCGGGGGAGGGATGGGCGGAAGGGAAGAAGGGGAGTGGGGGAGAAGAAGGATGGGCATAACAAAAACGACGATGATGCACCTTGGAAGTTGGCAGCGATGGGTGGTGAGCGACATCGACATTTCTGTACACTATCTTAATGATTAGTGTTCTTCGATCTAGCTCTGATTGCACAGAACATTTCAAGGACGTGTCTAATTTCCCACCTCAACGTGTTAGATTACGCCCCAATGTTTTGTGTGGACATTCAGGTGTCGCGGTTGAGGCGTGGCTAGTGCACTACTATACATGTCTTGAACTAACGTCGCATAAGCGAACATTGCAGATGCCTCGCTGCTTTTCCCGTTTCTTCTGCAGCGTGCATGTCGCATTAACAAATTTGTTTTAACATAGAATCTGTTTTATCAACCGAATTTAATTAAACGTGTGTAACGTTTGAGTGTAATATTTTACTCGTGACAGCTGACTGTAACGAAGAACCGATACGGAAAAGCGTTATGTGAGCAAACGCCTTCGCGCATCTCCGGGCGGGGCACTATCGGATCGGGGTTCAGCGCACAGGCGCGGTGGCAGCGCGGCGCGGCCTTGAAAATGTGTGAGCGAATAAGGAATGTTTCTTGAGCTCCTATCACGCTGCGCCATCACACGGCGTTCGAAAAAAACGGCACCAAATCTTCGACACACTTGCACCGTGGCGAGGCGTTGCCGTTCAGACACCGCTCTCTTCTTCCAATGTTGCCATGGCTCCTACGAATCAGACGGCCGAAGAACTCATGCGAGCTTATCGGGAACGTAAGAAACGGCACAAGCAGCGGGAAGAGACTTTACCAGTGGCCTCGCTTACGAACGCCGTTAAGTGTAAGGCCTATCACACATTATGTGCTTATCAGTGTTTGTCAGCATGGTCAAGCTTTTATACTTTATTTCTCGGGATGAACAAGCAGGAATGACCAACAGCACGTTGCGCTGACGTCCTGTGCAAGCAATGTCGTGGTGGTGCTCAAATGAAACACAAACAAAATAAAAAAACGAAACACCACCTTAAGAACTGCCTACCTCGCGAAAACTATCTGGCTTCCAGCCAGCGGATGGCAGCGTACAGCCAGCAGCGCCTAGAATAGTCGAAGCCTGCGCGCTAGAGTTTTGACGTCATCACAGTGAGAAAGAGAAATAAATACAGAGGTTAGGCACAGAGAGTACCGCGCCAGCGTCTGGCTGGTCCTGGTGTTCAATAAACGCGTCGGATGGACGCTCGACATCGAGTTCGTGTTCAACTCCCGAATTGGTAAACAGCGCGGGACGGCACACTGCTTCTCGTGCGGAGCACTAAAGATTTAATTAAAAAGGGTCCGAGGACTTAGGAATGGATTGGCACGCCCAGGCCTCCGGACTCGTGGTACGGCTCTAACAAGGTGCCTGCCTCTAATTAATGGGGATGCTCCATCGCGCCGCCGTTCGGCCGGGACTCGGGATTTTTTTTTTCTTGAGTTCTGCGATGAACTGGCTCGCAAGTGCGCCCCCCCCCCCCCCCCGCCCCCACTCCCCCTCTCCCCGTTCTGCGATTAATTGGGGTTCTATTTTCCGGGTTCGAGTTCAAGAAAATATTTGGAAGGTTCGATTTTGCGTTTAACGACACAAAGTCCGGACACGAACTTCCCAGGGCTAGGGAGGTTCGTTGTGTTGATCTTTGAGGTGTAAGTCTTATACACGAACTCATCTCTGTGACGTCACGGCGCGGTGCGTGGCGCGTCGGTCGCACTTCCGGTCTGAGGCTGTGAGCAGAAGTCCCCATGCCAGACGTGTATTCCTGCGTTGTTTTGAAAGGAACCAGACAAAACCTGCTTTCTCGTCGAAAACGCCGCGACTGGGGCCGTACCAAAAGTGTCGAGAAAGGTTTGAAGGTCAGTTTTCACGTGCTCGGTTCGTCCGAGAATCTGGATATGTGCCGTGAAAAGGGAAAAGCAGACGCCGTCGGACAACGATTGCTTGGGCGGGAAGCACTTTGGGTTGACTTCACGGATACTTCAGGTGCATCAGATTTATTTGTTTTGTTCCAACATGAACGCCAGAAAACCGTCAAGTTGTGCGGACCACCTGCGGACTACGTTCAGTGCGTCTTCAAGTTCAAACGGCCACCTGATTGTTCGAACTGTCGTCTGCTCTTTCAAACGTTTCTGCTTGTCGTCTGCTCTCTTAGACGACGCCGGTCCATAGACCAAATGTTGGCCCGGTACTTGCGATAAGTAAGTGCAGGCCTCAAAGACTTAAATTTGAAGGTTGGTAAGCAGGTCTCGATGTAAACAGTAGATACAAGGAGCTGTTGATCATTGTTACCAGTGACCATCACCGACTTGTTATGCCTAATTCAGTTGGTCCGACTCTGCTTGCGATTTTCAGTATCGGCGTCGACCATCTCAGCTACGGTTCACGCTTTTGCAGCCCGAGCGGCGTTGCGACTGAAAATTCCGAGCGAAATCTCATCATGCGAATCAGGCTTTAGCGTACATTCTGCGGCGTCCACGCGGAATGAATCGCCACATGTCACATTATTCACGCGAAGTTTTGCGGTGTAACGAGCCTCGGTAATTTCGCTGACGCCGCTCAAGATAGTCAGACATCGCCAGGAAGACGTAGAACCAACAATTCGAACGCGAAAAAGGGCAGGGGGACTCTCACTGACGCCGACAACATCGCATTTCAATGGTGTGTTTATGGGCGACGGCGAGCTTCCTGCCCACACCCCATCGCGCATGCGCGGCGCCGGTGGCGTCCGCTAGGGGCGCTCCGGGCGCTCCGGTTTGTTTGTAAACATGAGTTGGTGTATATGTCCCATTACGGGAAAAGGCGGCGTCGGCGTTGTGATAAAAAGATGGCCATAAAAATACGTCATCAAGCACGCGCCGCTCAAGGTCAAAGCGGATGCGCCTTAGAAATAAAACACAAAGAAAAGCGCAGCAACGTAGATGCTTCGTCACGGGATCCCTGAAGCCGGCGCGGGCGCAGCGCCTGCGCAGTGGGGAGCGTGATGTCACCACCGGAGCGCCGTGTGCAAAAGGAACACGTGGCGCGTTTCGGACTTGATCGATGCTCGCTGTGTGCTTCGTGCGATGAACTGTGAGGCGACCGCGTCTACATCTACGGCCTTGACATCGGCGTCTACGTCTACAGCGGCACACCGAATACCATGCCGGCAGAAACAACTTTCATACGTGTAGAAACATTAGTCGACAACGTTTCACCCGCGGGACTATAATGCTTTCGCCTTCCTGCACCTAAGCAGTCTTAAGTGTCTTCGGCGTGTTTGTTGAGACGACAAGCGGTGAGCAGCGTAAGACCACCGGGGGCGGTCAAGCTGCTAATACATCATATAAAAGACAGTCTGCAGACACTAGAGAGTTTTAGGGAACCGTTTTAGCACATCCGATACGGTACGATGGGACCTCCGGTACGAACTGCGCATAGCGCTACCACAGAAGACTCGCATTTGCACAGTGCGTACCGGACGGCCCATCCCACCGTATCGGATGTGCAAATACGGTTCCCTAAAACTGTCCGAGTCCTGCTTCGGTCCTCGTATGAAGGTCCCGTCCCACTGGTTCACACAAGTGCTGTCTGCAAACATTATCGATGCGTGTACACATGCACGAAGAAAACAAGCTTCGACAATGCCTGAGGCGTGTTCGCCGATTGTTTTGTGATCATGTCGTGCCGCGAACACCCTTTTTTGTATGATGTACGAACAGCGCGACTGCGACTCAAACGGTATATTGGAAACACCCTGAGCGTCTTATGATAACCCAGGAAATCATAAGGGGCAACAAAAAGAAAATTATACGTCCGTTAGAAAGTCGTTTTTGGTTTCGGGGAGAGGTAGGTGATTGACGATTGTAATTTTGCTCGGAGGTTTCCCATATCGATCCAGTACATAGTTTCGATACGGGCTGACTGTTTTTTTTTTTTTTCGCTAGGAAGGAAAGATTTGTGCGGGTGGGAAGGGACTTCCCACCCGGCACAAATCATAATCGCTATATAGGGGCATTCTATATCCGCAAATTTGTTTCCCCTTTTGTTGTGGTACTAAATCGTCGACCCGTCTTCGAAATATTCGAACGCAAAATTTCTACATCGATTTTTAAGCAAATAGGTCTGGCGGTTCGGTATAGTGATATAAATTAAACATTTAGAAACCGATAATAAAAAAAATACACGCGGTCACAAAATAACCATAGAAAAAGTGGAGAAATTTAGAACTTTCTTCTGGATATTTTATTTTTAGATAAAGATACGATGAGACGTAGAGAAAGAGAGAGAGATAGACATTGAAATAGAGAGAGAATGCAAGTTAGGCGGGAGCAAAAGCGGCAGACCTAAGTGTCTTTCTTTCTCTATAGACCAAATTATGTTTATAAACAAACTGGAGCGCCTCTAGCGGACGCCACCGGTGCTTCGCATGTGCGATGGGGTGTAGGGAAGAAGCTCGCCGTCGTTCATAAACAAACGATTGAAATGCGATGTTGTCGGCGTCGGTATGAGTCCCCGTGATCTTTTTCGCGTTGTAGTTGTTAATTCTACGTCTTGCTGGCAGTGTCTGATTACTTGAGCGGCCTCAGCGAAACTACCGAGGCTCGGGTTGCACCGCAAAACTTCGCGTAAATAATGTGACAGGCAGTGATTCATTTCGCGTGGACGTTGCAGAATGGACGCTAAAGCCGGATTCGCATGATGAAATTCTGCTTGCAACTTTCAGTCCCGACGTCGCTAAGGCTGCAAAAAAAAAAAGCGTGAACCGTAGTTGAGATGGTCGACGTCGATACTGAAAGTCGCAACCAGGATCGGATCAAGTGAATCAAGAATAACAAGTTGATAATGGCCATTGTTAGCAATGATCAACATCTCCTTGTATCTACTGTCTACATCGAGCCTGCTTACCCCATCTAACCTGCAAGCTTAAAAGTTTTGAGGCCTGTATTTACTTTTTATATCAATTACCGGTCCAATGTTTGGTCTACGGGCCGGTGTCGTCTGAAAGAGCAGACGACAAGCAGAAACGTTTGAAAGAGCAGACGACAGTTCGAACGATCCGGTGGCCGTTTGAACTTGAAGACACACTGAACGTAGTCCGCAGGTGGTCCGTAGAAGTTGACGGTTTTCCCGCGTTCATCTTGGAACAAAAAAAAAATCTGATGACCACAAGCATCCGTCAGTTCAACCCGAAATAATAAGGTAGTAAGCTGGGCTAGTTGGTATGCACTAAACATAACGATAGACCACGCACAAATAGACAGGACAGACGAGGTAAGAAGAGAACGGAAGAGAAGCGCGTACTCACAACTGAAATGTATTGCGTGAGGAAAAAGAAGAAGAAGCAAGAAGACAGAGACACCGGCACGTGGGCATACAATTCAGTCACGCCCAAAGTACCGGGTATCCGAAGCAACGTTACTGGAGCAAGCTCAGTTTCACAGCTCCCCCTGCGACGTGGGCTCAGTGGCGGTCACGAGAACTAGCAGCGCTGCAGTCGAGTCTTACTTCCGGATTGTCTAGTCCCCCAAGTTTGAATAGCAATACTTGAGCTTGGGCGAGTTGGCGATTGATACTAACACTTCACAGCGCAAAGAAACGGACGCACACAAAAAATAAATTTCTAACACTCAAAGAAAGAACTTTCACACTGCGCTGACACTCAACTCTGTGGTGTATTACACTTCATCTTCATCATCTTTTTTTTTTATGATACACATTAAAGTAAAAAAAAAAGAAAAAGGAAACTGGAAAAGAAAAGGAACGCGGTGGTAGCAGACGACGCGCGAGACAGGGAAGTAAGATCCGACTGCAGCGCCGCTAGTTTTCGTGACCGCCACCTGGGCCACTCGCCTCCGCAGACGAGAATAGGGAGCTGCGAAACTGAACTTGCTCCAGTAACGTTGGTCCGAAGTAGCGGCCAGGTTCTTTAAATCGACCGCAAAATTCGGTTTCTTAACCTATCGCGCAACAATGTTGTGCAGCATTGCCCACAGATGGTGCTTTTTTTTTGTAAAATTTGCAAAGAGCGAGTTTACCTGAGGAAAAAGTAAAGAAAGAAAAAGGCTTCGATCCTATGAAAACGCAGCGAAGCCCCCGGTCTTCAAACAATAGGGCGCCATTTCACACGGGAGACAGGAGATGGCGCAAGCGGTCGCGACGCCAACTGCCGCCAACGAAGGAGCATACGGCGCCAAGAGCCGGCGTCTTTAGCAGACGATCTTTTCGACTCAAAAGCGGCGTGAGCTTTTTTGATATCAGTTGCCAATGCAATATTTTATCATCCTTAGTAATAAAACACATTGAATGGACACATAATCGATTAAAAAATGGTTTGTCGGGTTATTTTGACTGTACTTTTTTCGGGGTACTTATGTCGTCTGCTTTGCAGTCCCTTATTGTTACCGCGCCTGTTTTTGGTTCTGCGACCGTCGCCGCTTGCGGAACGCGCGCCGCTTTTGAGTCGAAACGATAGTCTTTCGGCGCGGTATGCTCGTTCGTTGGCGGCAGTTGGCGTCGCGACCGCTTGCGCCATCTGTTGTCTCCCGTGCGAAACGGCGCCGTATTGTTTGAAGACCGGTGGCTTCGCTGTGTTTCCATAGGAGCTAAGACTTTGTCTTTCTTTACATTTTTCTCAAGTAAGTTCGCTCTTTGCAAATTTTACAAACAAAACCTTCAGCCTTTCCACTCTGGTGAAGAAGGAAGACCAGCGGAGCTGTACAATGGAAAGTAATGGCCGGCCGCAAGTCGGCAAGCCAGAGTGGAAAGGCTGCCGCCATCTATGAGCGACGGCGGTAACCAAGTACGTGGCTTGCCGCCGTCGCTCATAGATGACGGTAGGCGTCCAGAGTTCGGTGTTTTCATTTCTTTGCGGGGGACACGATCCTGGGGAAACTAGCCCTTAACAGCTCTGCTGTAAAATGCACCATCTGTGGGCAACGCTGCACAAAATCGTAGCGCGATAGGTTAAGAAACCGAATTTTGCGGTCGATTTAAAGAGCCTGGCCGCTACTTGGGACACCCGGTACAGTGAACTAGAATAGGAGTAGTGGAAAAATAGCCGGCCTCCAGGTGAGGCGCTTCGTGTATAACCTACCAGGTAGCGCTGGTGTTCGATTCCGGAGCACTCCTGCCAGCGAAGTTTGCACCAAGCGTAGCTGTTTTTTATCTTAGCGGTTCGTTACTGTGGCCTATGTATGTTTTATGAGTGTTTCAGCGTCTATGAATTAATGTTTAAAGCTTACCTGGGCAATGTAGTGAAAACCGATGTAACCAGTGTTGCATGCTGGTGCGTAGCGGTGCGCATCCGTCTTCTTTCTCTTCGTTTTTATTCCTTAGCGACAAGACTCGAACCTATGTAATCACAATGCCAAGCACAAGACATTCACGAAAACGAAATTGCGAAAACGACCATAGACACCACAGAAACCATCTGAGAACGTACGCGACGCCATATCCCATGTTACGGTAGCCATGCCCTCCGGATTTCGACAACAGCGCCACTCGCGACAATCTGCACTTCTGCCTTCACACGGCCGATGGGGCGCCGCCAACGCTTTTTCCACTGCCCCTATTTTCTAGTTCATTGTACCCAAAGGACCGCAAAAAGGCTACTTATTTTTCGCTGAGCGCCACCGACGGCTGACTAACGCAGTTATCGCCTTAAACCCATAATGGCATACGCCTCGAGCACCTCGCGTGTTTGTGTTTTCTTTGTACCATCCAATAATTGAGGTTTTGTGAAACGATGGAGAACACGTACACCTCTTACGATGCACAGAAAGGTGGCCTCCTATAGTTGTAGTCAAGAAGAGATTGTGCTCACCTTCTCATTGAGACACCGGCCAGTTTGTCCAACATAGCACCGTCCACAGGAAAGAGGGATATTATACACAACACCCCACGTACATGGAACAAAAGGGCGCACATGTTTTCTGCTGCACGTATGGCGTGGTATGTTATCCAAATTTGCCTGAGCCCTTGAACAAATCAGTTGCATTTTTAGGGCTGAAAGTACAAGGGGCACACTATACCTATTTGCAACTTGCTTTAGATTTTGTGAAATCTTATGTAGATATGATATAACCACCTCCCGTTGTCTGTTAACATTTCGCTTAATTCGGGCACACCCTTTTACTTTTTTTTACCAGCGTTCCAAACGTTTCTGTTATGACTTGAATCGCGAACCTTGAAGTTTTAAGTCGTTCGATTTGGGCCAAGAAGCTGCCAGGAATGGCATGGTGACATCACTTTTTTAAGGGCTGAAGAGAGGTAGGAGATAGCTAATGCTCTCTGCCCAACCATGGAATGCGAGGACGTGAAAGGGAGAATTCCTTTTTTAGAGCGGGGTGAGAAGGACCAGCACAGATGATCTGCGCGCATGGCAAGAGAAAGGTCCAAGAATGGCAAAGAAAGGTCCAACAATCCTTTCTTAGGCATCTCAAAGGTGAATGTAAGGCCTAAACCGCGCTTATAAAAAATGTCCATAAGCATAAAAGACAACATTCTCAGACGTAGTCGTTTGGTACAGTAAAAGAAAATCATCGACATAACGAAACATTTCGGTAACTGACGTGTACTCAATAGATATTGCTATAGCATGGTCAATTTCGCCAAGGATTATGTCGCTTAGGACAGGCGTGACACAGGACCCGATACACACTCCGGATTTCTGCAAAAATGCCCCATTTTAGCAATCCCACGAATGTGGAATCCAGATAAAATTGCAGAAGTTCAAGAAAACTGTCTGTAGACACCTCGCTTGAGTTCCAAAAAGAAAGTTCATTTTGGAACTCAATACAAGCCCGGACGGTGCGAAGTAAATGTTCATGCGGAAGGGAATAAAGAACACTGCAGGCATGGCTGAATTCTATGCCCACGTGCTGGTGTCTCTGTCATCTTGCTTCATCTTCCTTTTCACGCAACACATTTCAGTTGTGAGTACGCGCTTCTCTTCCGTTCTCTTCTTACCTCGTTTGTTCTGTCATTTGCGCGGAATCTAATATTATGTTCAACCGAAAGTGCTTCCCGCCAGAGCAATCGTGGTACGACGGCGTCTGGTTTTGTAGCGTTAGCTACACTGGCCGAGGTTGAGCAGTTCCGCGTGGCTCTCATAATGAGCCGTACTCCGTGCTGCGGAAACGCGAGGAGCAGTGACGTCACACGGCGCACAGCTGGCGGGGCGGAGCCGCCACCGCCGCGGGCTCTACCGCCACCGCGCGCGCCTCACCGGTCTTCGCATTCCAGAGGAGTGACGTCATAGCCGCGGCAGACGCACTGGCGCCGCCGCGTGCCCAGCCGTGTGCCTTCGTTGCGCAGTAGCCAAGTCTGACGCTGCACCGGAGCTGCTTGATAGCGCCTCTCATTTTGTGCGCATAAGCTCACGCTACGTATATCCTGGCATAGCCGAGCTAAGCCACCGCAATTTTTTTCCTTTGCACTGCACATATCCACGTTTTCGGACGAACCGAGCACATGAAAACTGACGTTCAAACCTTTCTCGACACTTCGGGTACAGCCCCAGTCGCAGCGTTTTGACGAGAAGGCGGGTTATTGTCTGGTTTCTTTCAAAAGAACGCAGGAATGCACGTCTCGCATGGTGACTTCCGCCCACAGCCCCAAACCGAAAGTGCGCTCGACGCGCCACCACCGCGCCGTGACGTAACAGAGTTGAGTTCGTGTAAATATAAGGGCAAAAAACTGAGAGAGAGGAGGAGACGAGAGCGCGCGGGGGAAGTCAGAACACCTATATATGGTTGGAATGATAAGCTAGTTGCCTTTGTCTCTATTCACTCTTCGAACGCGTTCAAACAGTGAGTATAGGGACAAAGGCAAGCTAGCTTTGCGTCTACCCTCTAATCGTTTCAGTGAGAGCTTGGCGTACCGGCGTCCCCGCGCTCACCCATCTCCTCCTCTCTCTAAGTTTCTACCCGTATATTTTCTCTCGCTTTCCTTCACTTCTATCAAAACGTTGACTCGTAGCAATGATCAGGATCCGAGGTTTAAAAAAACAAAAACAAAAACGATGATAATAATAACGACAAATAAGAATAGAAATTCTCGTGATAAAGGTTCGTAAATAAAATTGGAATAGAACCATGTTGGAATTGGAGAAGTGAAAACGTCTTCTTAATAGAACATTTTGCCTTCTTCTGATTTTACTTTTCCTTTGTCCGTGAATATTTTGATCGTTTTATTCCTTGTCGTGTACCGTTTTTTAATCATTTATCCTTCGTCAATTTTGTGTTTCAGTCGATTCGAAGATTCGATCCGGATGTTTCTCGCTTTGTCACGGACAATCTCGCGAAAAAGCGTTCCGAAATAATGACCAGAGTGCATCAAGATCGATAAGTTAAGACGGAACTCAAAATGGACTTTATCTTACTCGTTCTATGGTGCTTCGTTCAACAAACGATCATATTGCTGGATTCGCCGAGTGTCTTTGGGAGGAATGCTTTGTTTGCCAAGCACCTTTGATTTTTACTGTGAAACATTTGTTTGCCGGACGCCGCTGGGTGGAACGCTTGTTCGCCGAACGATGTTAGGTGAGACAGCTTTTCAACAAGAGCTGTTAGACGGAAGGTTGTACGCTAAGCGCCGTTAAGCGGAACTTTTTTTTTTTTGCCAGCGTAGGGAAATAACGTTCAGTCCTTTAATCTCCGCTACCATTGTTATTCTTTAATATGGCCGTAATAATCTTTGGTAAGCTTATTATGGGAACTTTCAAACACCATAGCGAGTTTTAGTGGAACAGTTCCGTGCGCCCGCTCCGCTCTACATAGTGGCACAACCGCCACTGCGCATGTGCGGCCGCTCTGAGATTGAGCGTTGCCGGCTGCGCACGCGCAGTAGGGCAGGCTCGGAGCGGAGCGGAAACTGAAAATGATCTACTAAAACTCCCTAATAGTGCGTATATTAACGATGTAACGTGCACCTTTGTTGCACTTCAAACTCGGTGCTTAGACGAAGCGAGCTTAAGTTACCTTCGCGAGTCTATTCTGGTGGCAGATTTTATATTCCTAAACATTTGATAATCTGCAAGGTGTCACTGAAAAAAATTACAAAGTTTTTGTTACCGCAAAAAAAAAAAAACGCATCGCCGAACGTTTATTTTTTGCCCGAAGGTAGCGCTAGAGGTCCGAGCCAGATGCCGAAGTTTCAGCGCGAACCGATATTTTATTCGAAAGTTCTAAATGATTTTCTGAAAATGTCAGTAGAAAAATGGTAGCCGACGGAGCTGTCGAAAACATGGTGCTCTATGGAGTCAGAAGCCAAAAACTGGCGAAAATGGGCCCCATTGTCCCATTAAAATTTTCACAAAATCACTTCAAACTTTTGAATAAAATATAGGTTCGTGCCGAAACTTTGGTATCTCTTGCGCTACCTTTTGCCGGAAAATTAGCGCACGCCCATGCATATTTTGTTTTTGCAGTAAAAAATATCCTGTAATTTTCTTTTTTTTTGGGGGGGGGGGGGCACTCTGTATATTTTTATGTATTGAACGGAAAGAATCACCTATGTTTTTGAACTGCTGGATTTAATGGATGAAATAAGAAGATGGGAGTTTGATGATTTAGAAAGAACTGAGGATAACTCGTAACTAGAAATTCGTCACGCCTTTTTTTTTAATTCTGGGGTTGTAGAAGCAATGTAGCCACACGTAGCTGCGAAACGGTAGCCCCCAAACACCCTCCACCATATCACTGCAATTCCGGTTCCAATTTTGAAAAAAAAACAAAAAACTCAAGTAGTGAAACGCGTTCGTAAGTTTTCAACATTTTCCAACACAACAACTTATTGGTTCTCAAAGTTAACTCGTTTACGACGTAAACTGACAGACAAATAAAGGAAAAAGTTCGGAGAATGCGGCCTTGAGATCCCAGGATGGCAACTTTGAAGAGCGGGAACGCGTGCTGGAGTTCGCGGAAGGGACGTTTGGGTGACGAGCGGCGAGACGGTGCAGCTGTGAGGTTGACGTTGAGGCAGTCATGCGTTCGAAGCAACTCACTGCGCGAGCAGCTGAAGGAAACCTGATAAGGCGAACGTTTCTCGGAAGCCAGCTTTGAGCACGTCAATACGAAAATAATGGACACCTAAAAATTGCGGCTGCCCTTCTTTAATCTGTCTAAAGTCTGCTTCAGAAGTTTACGCTTCACTGTGACCGATTGCGTGGCAGTCACTTGTGACTGCTCACGACGCAAAAATGCACCTGAAGCCGGGCGAACACACATTAATATAAATAAGAAAACAGATTGAAAGACATTCACACTTTCGTGTAATACAAAATTAGAGCGCAACTCTTGAGGTATTTTTTTTTTCTGCTGATATTTATATATTTGTGCACCAAAGAGGAGACCTGCATGGTTGCTCTTACATACGTTAAATAAAATAAAAATAAAAAAAACATTTTGTTCCGAATATTACGTTTTACATTCTTTCTTTTGGCCCACTAAACGAAATGCTATTAGTAAAATCCCAAACTAAACTCATTTATCCCAGCCCAAAATTCGCTTCATGAGCCCTTTAAGCTGATAATAATATTGAATAAAAAATAAAATATATTTTGTTATAAGACAGCTTGAGCTCATAGAGAGAAGTGGATTAGTGGATTGTAAATAGTAAGTTTAGTACCAATGACACAAGGAAAAGTTAATATATTTTCATTAAATTATATAGGATCGAATCAGCTCGCAATCCTGAGTGACTTTACGAGCTTCGCGAACTGATTTGCCGAGCCCATTTAATGTCATTCGATAGTCATTACATTAGCTTTTGCCATGTGGCCGAGGTATAATTCAAAAATTTAGTGAATGCATGTTAACATCGCTTTGCATGATTGTAAGTGACACTTGTCTAGCCGTGTCCGCGTTGACTATGTGTACCCGATTGTTTCTGTGATCCGTTTTGCTGCATCCAGGCACTGCGTGTCTCGCCATTTTGTTGAAGTAGTTTTGTATAAAATATGCATTCCTACAGCAATAATTGCGTGACTCAATGTTTTCGACCTAAAACGATCATTTTTCCGTAGACGTCTTATACGCATACCTCGTGTCGTCTCATACCGAATATTTAGCGGTGTAATACTTTGCCCGTGTAATAAAATGTTTTATAGCCAAGTTGCTATGTGCGGCTTTCATTTTAGCTAATAAAACACGCTTATGTGACCAAAAACGCGTTGTTACATCGGTCGATCCACGCGCGTTGCCTTCGGTTTGGCGCTTCAGCATGAGGCATCGATAGCCTTCCTTTGCGAGTCACGAAAAGAGCGCTACGGCCTTAGCTTGTAGGAGATGTTGGCTCGCTGTCGTGTTCAGACAAAAAAACGGAAAGAGAGTTTAGCTTTTTTGACGGAGCGGTGAGCAGTTCAGGGACCACGCCGCCAGTTTGCGTACCCCTTTACCCGGCGCCTTCTCCGTAATATGCATCTGTCAGTTTGCGGCAGTGTTGTGCGAAATACTCAACAAAAGTATTTAAGACAAGATACTAAATACCCATTTGAAATGTATTTCGAGTAGTATTTAAGCTACTTTTACTGCGAACTATCTTGAGTAGAGCACGAATTATTTGGAAAAGTGATTGAATTACATTCGAAGATACTCGACAAGCAGGTTGCAAGCTGGTAATATAAGAATAAAAAATCAAAAGTGGGTGCTCTACTTGTGATAACTTTGCTGAAAATAACATTGTGACGTGATCCTTATGACTTTTAAGAAGCAACTTAGCTGCTGCCATCGAAGTTTACTTTGAAAAAATTCGTAACATGCAACAGAATGGGTGCCGAAATATTCTAGAAACTAGGGGGACTTACGTATTGTAGGCATGGCAACTGGCGTGCTTTAGTTTGTCAGCAGGCTCGGTTCATGACGCATTCCGCAATATGTTCGTAACATGCCTTAATGCGATTCAGCGGACTTGACACAAAGTCCGGCATTGCATATTCCTAAGAGCCGAACTATACTTCGTTTCAGCTTAGGTCCGAGCGCGGCCTACGTTATGAGCCGAAGGGCCAATCATACAGCGCAAAAATCGCAGCGTCAAGGCGTGCTCTCTGCGCTTTATAGAACTAGCCGGCAGAGGAGCACGCACAGAGAAACGGCGAATACCGGCTGGTCCTATCAACTGCAGAAAGCACGCCATGACGTTGTGCCTCTTTCGCTGTTTGATTGGCCCTTCGGCTCATAACATCGACCGCGCTCGGACCTAAGCTGAAACGAAGTATAGAAGTTTATCAGGCAGCCGGACTTGACGGTGAGTACGTGAGTGAACGACAAACGTGCACGTTCAGGCATAACATCGGCTAGAGGACAGCCGCCTCTGTCGCTCGTCAACAATTAAGAGAGAGTATCTTGCCTCCCCAATAAAAAGCGAGGAGGAGCGCCTGTAACTTAAAATTCTCAAAAAAAGATTAGGAATGTCAACAAGGAAACACAAGTAACCCCCAAAAGCTGTCGATGAAATCGCTTTCAATCCCTGGCTCCACCGTGCGGAAAACTGGGTTGTAGGATTCTGAGAATGAAACAATATGCGCACTCGGAAGGAGATAGAGGAAACGCTTTTGAACGAGCTTGGGAGCCAAAGTTAAGCCACAATAGGCACACAAGGGACTTTGGGGAAGTCCAATCTAGGTCACTGCAGCTCAATGAAGCCAGCAGGATCTACAGCTTCCTTAGCCGAGGGAGTGTTGGTGTACGCGCATTTTCATACCAGAAAGCTCAGAACCGGCGATTTCCGAAAATAGTCTATTGTGACCGTATCGAGCATTGGTGTCGCAATCTTCCGCTGACGGAACCCCTTTAGCTTCAGACAAAATGCGTAAAATCCGGATGACGTCACCAGATCTTTGCTAGCTCTATTGCCACTAAATAAGCTACTCTTTAGAGTAACGACACTTGGCCATATTGTGTCTTGGAATCATGGTCGCCAGTTATCCGAATCTTTATCCGAAATCACAGGAAACGCTTTTCCGCCCTCCACAAATGTTTAAACAGTTCGCGACAGAGCAAAGCAATATTTTATGAGCTTCCTAACACCGAATCTAATGCTGAGGAAGTCGCACTTTTGAATCATGACGTTCGGCAGTTGCGTCTGCTCTGCATACGAGCCAAAATGGCGGCGCCCACAACAATGTCGGGGAACGGAGTGCCGATACTCTAACAGCTCATTTAGTGGCTCTAGCTAGCTCCAAGCGTCCCAAACCATTCAAAAACAACCTGAAAAAAACGGGCAATAAGACGCATAAAGGCAGTCGTTCTTGGGTTATCCATTTGGTATTTTGTTGGCATTTTGAGAATGCGTTTTGCTCGTGCTTGTTTCCTGTCTTGTGTTCGGTCGCTTGCCTCCAAGTATGAAATCTGTTCAGCTCTGCTCTGGAGTCTCACGATCCGTAGTTCCGTAGATTCTTTCGGCGACAAATATTTTCGAATATTGTAAAATGTATTTAAGATACTGAGTACAAAATAGTGAGAAATGTAATTAAGATAGAGTAGGTAAATACACTAGACAAAATGTATTTCCAAGATACCGAAATACTACCAAAATATTTGAAATGCAGAATCTTGAGTAGAGTATTCTAAGATAGGCACAAGTCTGGTTTGCGGGAACCTCGGCCGTGATCCTACGTGGGAGGCATCGTCAATAAAGCAAGGTCAATGGGAATAGGACGAGGAAGTTTATTAGACCCTTTTCAGAAGTGCGCGCCATCTGGTACCTGCTGAGCCAATTATCCAAGTCCGTTATTGTTTGGGCATCCACTCTGAGCACGTATTGGACGCGAGGGCTGTGTCAGCGCTCGGAGTGAACGCAGGCTTCGTGCCCAAGAAATGGCGACCGCCAATGTTGCTTGATGGGTTTTAGAAAAAAGTTATATTCTGTAGTCATGACGTTTTTGTTCACGCGCGATGAGTGACTTTGAATAAACAAGGATTCAAGAATTCGAGAGAACACAATCGGGGCACTGGCGCCATCTGTTAGGTAGCCCGTGGAGGAGTTCCTGTGAGCGTACGGGTAGACTCAAGCTTTTGCAGTACTTAAGAACATAAATCTATGGACTAATAAAAAATGGTTCTGCTTATGGGATTGTCAAACTTATTTGAAGCCCATGGTCAAAGAATGGTACGTAAAAAATTAAGAACTATACGTATGTCGGAAGGGTGCCAAGGCTGTCAATAAATGGCGCCAAATATGTTTTTTTTTTCATCGAGAGCCATAGTTTGAGTAAATGTGCATTCACACGGGCGTTGGAATCATAACCGCGAGGTGGATTCGTTTGTTTTGATAATAAAACTCGCGCCTGAAATTGCATTGAATCTTAAAGCAACCACGTTCGGAACCGCTTTGGCGAACGCGGTTCAACCGGCCGTGTGAATATGGCATTAAGGTTTGGCCATCTATTATCTTTGGGGCCTCTTGGCTCTTCCACACTTGGACTCGCCCTGCAAACGACGCGCTCTATCTGTCCGCCATTTCCGATGCCGGCTCGCGCTCGTGCAAGCCACATGTTATACTGTGTACGATGTTCCGACCTGAGTTCTTTAGGGTTTGCTGATCAGGAAATGGAAGGTTCTTGTCCGTTGAATGCTCGAACAACAGCCGTCAAGCTTTCCGTTATTTATGACGCAAAAAAAAAAGTATAGATATATAGTTTATGAAAATCAGGTGGACGCCCACGCAGGCTCCAGACTTTGAGATGTAGGAATGTTTGCTTGAACTTGAGACTCTTGTTTATAGAAAACGTAGAGCTCTCGTCGCAGCTGCGATTGCACTCGTACAGGTTTCTAAATAATAGTCAGTAGCTTCCATTGCTCGTGACGTCAGAGCTTCTTGTAATCTAGCCTAGTAGTTGCTCATAGAAGTTATGATGCTAATCTTGTCGTGGTCAAGACCATAATGCGGCCATTTGCAGCGGGAGACAGGGACGACCTATGTTACACGCTGTGCAGCTTATGTTTCCTTCCTTCGTTTCCAAACTATAGAAGTGAATAAAAATTGGCAGCGATCTTTACCTTCACAGTACTATAATGCATGCAGTGCATTATAGAGAATCGCTGAGTGAATTGGTGTCACGTGACGTGTATTTTCCCGCTCAATTTAGCGGGGTCACTGAATGGTTGTATAGGTCACGTGACGTTGACTTTCCCCGCTAAATATAGTGGGGAAAGTGGATTGGTGTCTAAGTCAGAATACGTACATTTTTCCGCTAAATTTAGTGGGTAGCTGAATTCTTGTCTAGATCACGTGACGTCAATTTCCACCTAAATTTAGCAAGGAAACTGAATTGATGTTTTGGCCACAAGACGTGAATTTTCACGCTAATTGTAGCGGGGAAACTAAGTTAAGGTGTAGGTCACGTGCCGTCAATTTCCCCAAGGGTGGCGCCACTTTCCCGCCACATTTAGCGGGGAAATTGAATTGGTGTGTAGGTCACGTGACTACAGTTTTTCCGCTAAATTTAGCGGGACAACTGAATTGGTCTGTATGTCCCAAGACGCCAGGTCACGTGACATGAATTTTTCCACCAAAGTTTTCTGAGAAACTTAATTCGCGTATAAGTCTCGTTATATCAATTTCCTCCATAAATTTTGCGAGAAATGCATGAACAGACGGACGGACAAAATTTTCGAGATTAGAAGGTAGCGCTACAAAGCATTTCATGCGTTAATTCCAAATGTAATCGATGACTTCCCATAAATGTTGTTTTACGTACGAATAGGTTATACTCCTTCCTTTCACCTGAAGTTCACAACGCAACCGACGCTACGAGCTGATAAGACCAATGGGACAGCTTCAAAAGCGCACCATCGTGGTGTTTGTCATGTTTCTGCACGAATTGCATCATCTCTGGCCCAATTATGAACATAAAACGTTTAGTGAATTGCGCTTTTGGCGCTGCTTGGTTGGTACCATTGCCTCATGGCGTCGGTTCCGTCTGGATTAAAACTGAAACAAATTATAGTTTGTTGTTTTTTGTCTCTCGTTTACTTTTATGCAATGATAGGGTGACGAATGCTGGGATGTCAGCACTGATGGGAACGACTAATGAATTGAATTTAAATTTGTTATTTCAACACGAGCTAGCTTTCCATTAGGGGAAAGTCATCTAACTCTAAGTCGGTCGAGATTTATTTCGTATCCTTCCGGCTTCATCGAAGATATTTAGATAACAAGATAGCGCTGTCTCGTTGATGAAAGAGCTCGGTTGAGACTCGCGTTAGGCATTAGTGGCTGGATCATCCCATATCAGGAGTATTGCCTCGAGCAAGCAATCTCATGTCACACGCTGACGTACGACGGAGAGGATTAAGAAGAATCAAAGTTCGGTAAAACTAACACACCGGGAGAATGGTTTTAGCTCATTTTACATTCCAGCAGACAATTTTGCTTTAGGAAACACGGGTGCACTCCAGAAGATCTCGTGTGACGATGGCCTTTTGTAATGCATTCACCACTGTCTACGCTCGCTAGCCCGAAAATTATACCGAAAGGTTGTCCGCGGCGAATTAGAAGTTGTCGTCGTGGCCGTGGCGTTTGCGTGACGTGTCAGTGACGTATGGCTGACGAGCTGTCACAAGCAGGTCTGTTGGCCAAACTCTCTCTCTCTCTATTAAGTAGTCACGAGTATTACCGAAATACAAAAGGCTTCCGCTCGAGGTTGGCATCTATTCGATTCGTTACCCGTCACTGAGATTGACTACGGTGAGCAAACACGGGCTTGCTTGTAAACAGCGCGTTGACGTATAAAGCAACGCGCGTCTCTGACATATCGCCGCTGCGGTGTCACTGCTCTCGGCACAGCACAGACGCTTCACTTCACGCGAGTCTGGTTTCTTCTCGTGCGCAATTTCCACACCTAGTGGGAACAAGCGAAAGGCTTGTTTGTATACTCTCTTCACCCTTAAGCTGTGACTGCGCCCAAAGCTACAAGCGCGAGCTAGCCCGCGCTCCTGGCTTGGAGACGTGCATTCCTAGCGCAAGTGATCGTTCTCCGGAAGAACGATTCGAAGCAACGACCTCGAGTTCTCGTGCTTATGGCATTGACCGCAGTCTCAGCTTAAGGGTGAGCGGATATAAACAGCGCATTGACGTATATACACTATACGATATTCCACACAAAACAGCATCTTTCTCGTTGATCGACGGCAAGGCCAATGTTTTCCAATAACCGAAACTGGGAATTCGACAGGTTGGGTTTTTTTATCTTTCGTTCTCAAGCGCTCGGCAGTGTATATAGTGTGGATTAATAAATGAGGGGGGCATAAAGGCTGCGAAAAAACAACCACAAAATTATTAAGTAAAAAAAAAAAAGCGAGGGTTCAGGCGTTGGAGAAAGGGCAGAAACGATCGTCTCCGGCGGTTCAATAAATTATAATTAAGAGGATTTGTAATAGGGACGCTGCGGAGGGAGACGTGAGGAAGGAGGGAGGTTAAGCGTCCAACGAGACGCTCCGTGACAGCCCAAAAATAATAGCGCGACAAAGACTAACCAACAAATCTAAAATACTTAGATATTTCGATGCCGGAGCTAAGAGCTCATAGAGCGTTCGTTGGGAAGAGAGTGAGCCTGCTTAGTTTTTACCTCAGCGGCTTCTTTATTTTCATCTTATTTTTGCTTTGTTTCGGCGGCGTGCTCATTATTAAAGCCATGGATTAGGAAGAACACTATTTTGGGGGAGGGAAGGGGCAGTGAGTTCGCTCCCCGGAATGGAATGACACGCTAGTCGTACTAATGATACAAGCGTTATCGTCGTGTTTGCGAACATGCTCGAGTTATATTTATTGCTTTTAGACAGTAAAAGTGGTAGAGGATAGGATGTACCCTTGTCTCTTGTTTCATCCCTCTCATCCCGATGAAAAGCCGTGACACGTGATTATCTTTCTCCCTTCCTTGCCCTTTTCGATTCCCTTTTCAGCTCCTATTTCTTCTCGGCACAATGCCGGAGCGGGCGGCCTTTGATGCTGCTAAACCTTCATCGATTGCTCGATGTGCATATGCTCTTTGTTTCTTATTTATTATTCATTTGTCTCGTTTCGTTTTACTTTTTCGAGCGGTGGCGTCGTCACGTGAACACTCGTTCAATCGGCTCATTATGAAAATTAGCGCCCCATCATCGTCCCGCTGCTAACGCGAGACACCGTGGCGAGCCGAGATTACGCGAGATAAATGTGGAGCCGAGATGAAAAATAAGCGAGGACAAAAAAAAAAAAGGCTTGGTCGTTTTTATTTTTTATTTGAATGCATGATGTAGGGTACTGGCGTCCCGTTTTGCAGGGAAATCTTTGAGTTGGCCTGACGTATATGCAGTACAAAATTAATCGAGCGAACATTTAGTTGTTGGTGATGTCGTTTGGTGTGAACACCTCCTAGATGGCAAGGCCGTAGCACCAGAGATGTTACGTCACCCACAAGGGATCAGCGCGGGGTGCAGATTGGATACGAGTGCTACGTTAGTGTTCGGTAGGGACTCGTGTTCAATGGGTGAAATATCTCGCTGCGCTATCTACGGATATAGACGCAGTAGGCACACGACGCACTCTGTCGTCTGCTCGCCTGCGTCTATAAAAAGATGGCGCCACAAGTGACAAAACCATCGCTAACTCGGTCGTCTGCGAACACGTAGGCCCGATTACCCTGGCAAGTTTATTTGTTTAATTTCTTTCTTTTCTCAAGAAGGGAACTACGCTTTGAAATGTTGACAAGTAAAATCCACCATTTAGATGCACATTTGGTAAAAGTTTGCGCTTTCTATGTGCAGGCGCCGAGTTTTACGGTTTGTTTTTACAGCGCCAGGATCCAATGTGGACACCCTGTATAGAAAGGAATGCTCCGATTTTACTGCCATAGATAAAATTGTACAAGCCTGATCATGCTGACAAAGAACGGGGGACATAGAATAGGTTGAGCGCAAACTACCACCTCGCAGAACCACTTCGCTGAAGTTGACGTCACATAACTTCAGGTCACATGACCTGGACAATTGGCGTCAATTTTCCCGCTAAATATAGCGTGAAAATTCAGGTCAACTGACGAGGTCACGAGACCTTGTCACGCAACATTATTGACGTCACGTGACTTGAGGTCACATAACGTGGTCACGTGGCGTCAATTTTCCCGCTAAATTTGACGGGGAGATTTACGTGACTGTCTTTCATGCGGCGCCTTCCGGACAGTTCTTTGTTATGGTTCTTCATAACCGTTTTCTCGCAGACTTTGGCTGATAAAACTCATTCTGTGTTTACACCTCTTCTTTGCTGAAGGGATCAAAGCCCTCGAAATGTCTGTCTAACCTTTCTTCGACAGCGCATCATAGCTGAAAAACCTATTAGAGCGCAGGGAAAATGACGTCCCGACTTCATGTCACACATGAGCAAATTCAGCGGCAGAATGAGATGAGGAGGAAAGATGGAGGAGGAGGAGAAGGAGGGGAGGATACGGAGTTGGAGGGCATACCATCCCCTCCGTACCCTCCCCTCCTCCTCCTCAAGAGCTGCGCTCTAGCTTCGCATTACAGAGGTTTGTAAACGTCTTTCATTTGTTTTCTTGCACTTTTTCTAAAGTACTCGAGTGGGCCGTTCCTCTTACTCAGATTTTCGCTTTCGAGCGCAACGCGAACCCGCCCGTCGCAAAACAGGATCGTCTGCCGAATGGGAGGTGTGTCTCAACGAAGATGGACGACCGCTTCGAGTGCAGTGCTGCGCGCACGACAAACAGACGGCAAGAGAGGACTTTGACGCCACAAGTGCCGGCCCCAGGTGGAGCAAACGCGGGCGTAGCGAAGGCCCTATTTTCTCCGCGTCAGAAATTGATGTTCTCTCGTTTTATACCTATCCACGTTGAAATTGTTTTTTAGTATACAGGGTGTTCTTTTGAAATTTTATGAACTGTAAAAATAAACAAAAACTGTGAAAGATACATTTGTTTGGAGTATGGAAGTGAGTTTTACGGCCAGGGAGACATAATTAGATGTATAATACTGCATACACATGTTTAATTTTAAATCGAACAGAACTATTAAAAAAATGATTCGCGAAAGGTACACTACCGCTGTCTGTGTAGGGGAGTCACACGGCCAGGGAAACATAATTTCAGGGGGCTAATCGTCACGATAGTTTGAGTAATTAACCTAAGCTCTTAATAAAAATTGTAATTAGTAAATATAAAGATATAGTTTCAGTTAGAAACTTGAAGAGCGTTATCAAAACCCCAGCTTTAGTTAATATATATGTAAAAAAAAACTTAAAGCGCGCGGGAAGTGGTGCGATGAAGTTACCACTCCTGCAACAGGTGCAAGACTGGCGGTGCAACAAAGCGGATAAAAAGAGTCGGAACGGCGTTCTTCCACCTCCAGCTTCACGGCTGGTGCGCGAGTGGTAACTTTAGTGCACTCGTCCGCTTCCCACGTGCTTCAAGTCCTTCTAAAAACTCACTGATGTAGTAGTTTTCGGTGACGCTCAGCAAATCTATAATTGGAACCACATGTTTCCCTTCACTAAATAAAACATAACAAAATTTAGTTAATCAACCTACTTATCGCGACAATTACGACCGCATCAAAACGAATCGCGGACGTTCTCTGTCTTGGGCAGAGATGTTGACTCGAATGTGCAGTGTGGTCCGTTTCCTACATACTTCAGTGACCAGAAGGCCGTGTTGTGTGCGGTACAGTAAATAAAAAGTGTATACGCGTTGAATTGGGAGTTACTACGCGCAGTAACAGCTATCGCTTTTGCCTCTTTTCAAAGTGGCAAAAAGCTGTTTCTTACATCCTAAAGGTTTATACATCATACAAAAGACACTCTGCATATAGATTCGAAAGCGTGTCGCAGCGAGATTCCTGCTTCGAATGCCGCATGGTAACGAGTTCCAGGAGAAACGTGGGCACGCGGCATTCGAACCACTGATATTGCGGTAACTCGTGTTTGCAGACTGTATTTTGTACAATATACGAGCAGTGGGACTCTGGTTTCAGGAAAAATGTTTGGTGTTCATGCTCTCGTGAGAACGTGGACTGCTCTTCTAAACGCCGCTCTTCCGTTGCTTTTTTTTCCCCATCACCTTTAGTTGTTTTGCCCGATTAGACAAGACGGAAGGTCGAACGGTTCCCAGTCATCGACGGCGACGACTTCCGGTGACTGCGATCTGCATACCGATCGAGTGTGCCGTGGACAAGCACGACCCTGGACGGCGACACCTCGGAGTCCCACCCTTCGCCACCTCGGAGCCCGACTGCCACTCCGACGTCGCTGTTGACCGAGCAAACGTCTTCAGGTGACCTCCGCCCTTTTGTTTGCAGGCGCATCAGTGTGTCGCTTCGAGAAAGCCCTGCCCGGGGAATCGCGCCATCTGCCACCGAATACGAGGAAGGCCGAGTGGCGAGTGAGCCGGGAAATTGAGGGCACACTCTGAGGTGGCGAGGAATACGTCTGACTGAGGAGGATCGCTCGGCTGATTGTCGAGCGGAACTGAGGAGCGGTCGGCGGAAAACTGAGAAGGGTTAGATGACGGGAGGAGGGGAACGTATGGCGGTTAGAGCCCCAGATACATAGAAAGAGTTCACTCAATAGCAGGAGGGAGTATGAGGTCACAGCAGCCGCACGGTGGCGCCACCTGAGCCACGTGTCTACCAAAGAGCCAGGGCTTAAGACAGGGTTTATGTCAACCACAAGGAGCGTTTGCAATTCAATGGCGGACGCCTCCGGCGGAGATTGGACGGAAGTGCGCATGCGCTGCGTTTTCGCGTGGCGAGGAGAAAAGCAGGCGGGAAGGCAGACACACGTTTGGAGAGGACCAACGTTTTCGGCACCTTTTCACATCTCGTATGCAGGGCGCAAGTTCGTCTGCTTCTTGCACAGAGGTTGCGTAGATGTCAGAACGCTAAGCTCTTATTGGCTGATTGGAAAAAAATAGGGGGTAGGCCTCACGGCATCCAGCATTGAGGTCTACCCACTATACTTTCAATCGAAGCCAGTCGGAGCTCGGCGTCATTCTGACGTCACCGCAACTCCTGCGCAAGAAGCAGACGACTTGCTCTCCGCATTGCAAACGCGGCCCGTAAACCACGTGACTCAGATCGAGCAGCTGGAAACTGAAATGTACGCTCTCTAGTGTTTTCTTCTTGCGGTTATATTATGTAGTACTATGTTTGATCAAAGCTTCCTGCAATAAAAAACTAAAAGCAAAAAAAACACAAAAACTCTAAGCTGCCTTGGGGAGAAGGCTTCGAAAGGTTTGTTGGTGTCATGTCTAAACAAGAAACATTCCGCGTGTAATATTAGGCACGCCAAATGTACCGTTCATACTAAGCGACCGACGCTTGGCGTTTCTGTGTAGACAGTTATCTCTTAGTACCCTGGTTCTACGGTAAGGCTTTGCGAATAGTAATCTTGATCCAGGCAGGGGACACCTGCGTAAGAAGCGTGTTTGGTGACTGGCATCACCACGGACACCGAGCCATGCGGTTCCGCCCACCTGCGCTTGACTGTGCGTGGCTTTCCAATGTTCGGGGAAAAGACAGCCTTGGTGGTTGAGCTGAACCTGAGGTAGTTTGGTACCCCACACCGAGGAACCTTATTAAATTTGAGAAAATTAAATCTGCTGCACGTTTTGTTCGATGGGCTGTCCAAAAGTCTATTAAGTCATCAATAACTATTCAAGCCATAAACATAAAACTGAGGTATGTGACTGAGTTCACAAAATAAATTGCTCTTATTATGCTTTTCTATTCCTCTATTTACAAAAAAAAAAATAGAGTATGTCCTGAAAGCTTCAAGAAACAGGCATACATTCTCGGCAAGCATTTTTCGTTTGTTTCTAACTCAACGAACTACACAGGTACCTTTCTTAGACAGAAAGCACAGGTAAACAAAAAGAAAAAGGCTGGGAATATTCCGGGTGATTTTAAAGACTCATGCAACGCCCCACTCACATCGCATGGATACTGCAACATGGATACTAGAACGTGGTGAAGATACCCCGGAGTGTAAGCACTGCCACAGCCCTTTAACTATACTTCATGTCTTACTTGAATTCAATGCGTATGGCCAACTCAGGACGCTGTAACTACTTTTCGTGGTTACAGAAAGAGCATACTCCTTTACATACATCTTATGATTTCATTTGGCGATGAACCTTTTATACCATATTTTTGTGGTTTTATATTCCTCAGAGCAATCGGCCTTATACACCTATATTGATCTTATTTTACCTCTCTGAATTCGTGTTCATACATTTACACTTTTATTTGCCTGATGTTTATAGTTTTATTGTATCATCTGCTACTACAGCTCTTTCTTCTCCCTAACCTTCTTTTAGCCATAGTTTATGTACCTGACGCATTTTAGCCTCAGATGATTTTGCGCCATTAAAGCCCAATCAATCGATAAAGCAATCAATCAATCAATCAATCAATCAATCAATCAATCAATCAATCAATCGTGGTTTGGATCGAATAGCGCTGCGTCACTCATAACCTTGACAGTGCGATGAATGCCGCGGCGACTGGTTCTTTTAACAGGGCAAAAATTAGGTACAACACTGCACTATTCAATTCGAACCATCGTTCGCACTTTCGCAATAACGGTCATAGTTGTTATTTCGTGCTTCCACTACATAAACTCAGTCGCAAAACACCAATCTACGAACGCTCGCATGTTGCCTCTGCCACAGTCCACGTCAAGGTGCGACGGCGTACAATCCTGAACCTAGGCTGGACGAAGGGTTGGTGTACTACACAAAGGATGTTCGCCCGAAGAGTCTCGATGGCGAGCTTGCACCACGCATGCCTGGGCTTCCTTTCGCCATTTAAAGAGTCCTCGGCGAGCAGAAGAGGGATCAGAAAACACTATAAGGTCCCCCCTTGTGTTTTTTTCTTTTTTCTTCCTTGACAACGGGACACGCGGAGCGTGTGCCGTTGTCCCTGTGCAGACGGATGGTCTTAGCGGCGGAAATGGAGATGATGCACTCGAAAGGAGCCTCTGCTTCAAAAGCTCTCTGCCGAGGCTCTGTCCTTCTCTAGAGAGAAAGGTGGGGGCATCTGAGATGTTAGGTTCCTTTTATCTTGCTTCTGCTTTTTGTCTTTTTGAGCCCATCCTGTGTTTCTTTTTCGAGCGTTATCTCTAGGGATTATTCGTCGTTGCTTTCTGATGTGTCGCTATCACGTCGCGCTGACGGAGACCGGGTGCCTATAGGTCACCTTTCCTCTAGTTTTTTTTTAATTTTATTTCTCTGTGTTTGTGTTTTTATTGTATATATATGGGCGATGGCTTGCCATCAGATTACCAAGTCCAAAGCACTCTCCGGTTGCTTGAGGTCTCGCTTCTTTGCGCATACTGGTTTCGTTTTTTTTTTTTCGTTTTTTCTGTACTTAACGTTTTTGTTTGGTGAGGGCTTGACCGAATTGGAAGGAAAGGGCAAAGAGCTAACCGACGAGAGGCCGAGGGATGCTTTCATTTATCGGTGGTGTTGAAATGGCTCGAAACGTTCTTGAACCGTTAGTTTTCTTTGTGTTTTATTTTGTGTGCTTTTGTGCTGAGGCTTCTTGTGGGAGGAGGATCCGAACACCAATAATGAACCACATAAATCTGACAGTTGATGGGACGAACCTTTAATAGTTTGAAAGGGTGTCTTCGCTTAGTGCATTATATATAATTTTTTTGCGATATTTTTAAATTTAAAATTCGAAGGCTTCCCGCGAATCATTGGGTCGAGGCAAAGCAGTTTTTTTTATTTTGAATTTATTATTACTTCGAAAAAAAATATTTTCGTCGAGATATGTCTTTGTCGTAATGTGACAGTTTCTTTTGAAATTCTTCAACGTAAGGGAAATAATAAAATGCGAAGAAGTGAGCTGAGCGTTTGAAAGGGGTTTTAAATTCGAAAGCTTTAGCCAGTTTCTCTCTCGCTTTTTTTTTCTCTCTTTAGTTTTTAGAACTTTGGTTTCTGTCATCTGAATCGAGACCTATTCCGTCTTCGTTCGTCATGGAAAAATTCAGTCGTGGCCGTTCAGAAGGGGGAATCCTATCCAAGTAGTCAGAGTATAATATTTGAAAAGATGAAGTTTAAATGGAAGCTACCATTTTGTGGTTGTGTTTGAGAGGTTTCGCTAGCTAAAGGCTTTTCTTCAAAATTTCAGATGGCTCTGCATTTGAATGGACCGTCTGAAGCGCTTTAATTTTTTCTTTATTTATATAATAACACAAAACACTTTTAAGGTATTTTAAGTTTCGTCTTGATCTTAACGAATAGTTCTTCGTGAATACGTTTATTTTTGCTGGGCAACGACGATTACACTCTTCTTATATTGAAGGAGGGAAAGTTGGATGAATCACATTATTTTCGGAAAGTGGTGCAATTTTAAGAATTTCCAGCATAGAAAGACATAAAAACCAGATATTAAAGAATTGAAATTAGAAGTTTAAATAGCTTGAAAAATCACCACATTAAAAATTAATATCTTAACACGTGGAAAATCAATTGCGTTAAAAACTTGTCTGATCTTTTTTCGCCAGAGGAGTTTGTAATCCAGTAATCTACAAGTAATCCAGTAATCTACATGTTTTATTTCTTGTTACCTTTCGCTTAATTTTGGTGCGTAATATGCCCCACTAACCACCTAGACAAAATAGGGCCCAGTGATATGCTCTCCCGATGTCACAAAGAAAAAAATAGGCTCCGGGAAATTTCACAGGAGTGAAGGTACAGTGTGCTACGCGTAGAATCTGTGAAAGGGCGACATTGGCGTATTGATGTGTTTTCTCCCTAATGCGCCCAGTGCCCCCCCCCCCCTTTCCCGAATCAGCACGAACCAGGGCACAATGCCATCTCAGATCTGCGTGCAGTCTCTTTTTTTTATCGGATCACCTTTTAGGGGAATTGTTTTATACACACTCTCTTCACTGTTGACTTAAACCGCTATATTGAATAGAGCTGTGTTGACTTAAGGTCAACTAATGAGACAGAGGCAAAAATCATAGAGTGAATGCACTATGCGAACCTTGTGGGAGTGCCGATAAAGGAGGACACGCCCACAGAACGAGGGGAGACGAACCGAGGTCACGAAGGC
>JAZHYW010046937.1:0-12256 GCA_037355805.1 Ixodes ricinus
AGAACACTGCAGCCGTTTCTGAATTGTATCAATACCACCTAGAACACAAGGCCTGCGCATGACGTTTCGTTAGTAGATCCCCGACCCGCCCCAAGCGGCAAACACCCCGAAGCTTGACGAGAGTAGGGGCCCCGCGGAGCGCGGGCGAAAAGTGATCCCAGCGCCCCTGGCGAGCTCGGCGCCTCCGCTAGCAGACGAATTCTCCGCAACGCATTGGTTTTGCCTATTTCCGTGCGAGGTGACCAATGAAAAAAATTGTCACGGGTATTCGCTGCTTTGAATGTTAAAAAAAAGGTGCCACCTCATAAGTGAAGGACATTTTCTTCGCGTGGGAAAGATGTTAGAGCTTTCAGGTGGCAATTTCGGGGCTCTCATGAAGAAAACACTCTGTCACAACTTATGTAAGCGAGACAAAACACGAATGTACCTTCGCATTGTCTTTTGAAAAAAGGCAATGTACAAAAATTTTAGAATGGAGCTACGTTTCAACTTTACTGTTCTTATCAATCAATTTGTTTCGTTGTTGCAGTTCCCATTTCTAATGAATGTCTTGCTTATAACCGTTTTGTCGAATAGGCGAATAGGATGAAGAAGCAAAAGGCAATTTCAAACCACGTACGTCAATGCAATGTCAGTATGCCCTGGAAGAAGTGGATTGTGCACATGCAAATCTGACGCTATTACTGAAATTAATAGAAGCGGAGTTACAAGAAAAGCAGACTTCTTGCGCGTCCAAAAGAAAAAAAAAACAAGAAAGAGCGTCGTAGTGAAAAAAAAAAAAGTGATTTCGGTCACGCTATATACGGAACACAAATTCCGATTGTTAGCGCCCGGGCGACTAACGAACGTCTTCGTCGCCGTCTACGATAAAAGTCGGCACCCTTTGGACCCGCCGTCAGCAACTCTTTCCATTTTTCAAAGTCTACTTTCTTTTTATTTTTGAGGAGGAGCTACGACGTCGCGTTCTTTCTTCCTCCTGCTTTTATGTTCTCTTTTTTGTGTGTGTGTGTTTTCTTTTGTTTACTTGACGTTCGAACCATCGCGCATTTTGTTTTGCCTTGTTTGGATTAGTTTTTGCTCTCTTTTCTTCACTTCGGCGCTTACTGCCGCCAGTCCGTCTGCTACGCTGTGCCCGGACATTTTGAGGGCCGTCTGCAACTTTGTTGTTGTTTTCTTCTACTGTCGTCTGCAATAACCTCCTATTTTCCCCTTCGATTGAGTTTCTAATCCGAAATCTTCATTTGTGCTTTTTGGTATTTATTAAATATATTAAAAGTGCAAGCTCGTTATACATTTATATTCGAATTTTATTTGTCTACGCCGGAACGTCTGCTATGGGTCATCGTTTGTTGATCAACCGGCCGCCTTCGGGATTACACCAGCACATACTTGGAGATGGCAGACATGTCATGTGCTGCCTACCACTGCAAAAACAAGTTTTTGCGATGTGTTAGAAAATCCTTCTACCGCTTCCCGAAGACCGAACAAACGTGAGTAATTAAGTTGCTGCAGCATTCAAATTAAACTAAAACAAACAACTGCAAAAAAAAAAAAGTGAAGCTCGCTTTTTTATGCTGCTGCTTTCCATCTTTTTTTTTCTTTTTTCCATAAGCGTTGCAATGATCGTTTTCGTTGAAGGAGCTTTTTGCTGGGTGATTTGTATTTTTCTATCGTCTGCTAACTTTTTTGTTTTATTCGCCGTTGTTCGCTGTTTGTTCCCCATTTCTCTTTATTTTCGTCTGAGGGGGGACTCCATCTTTCCTGCAAAGTTCGGAAAATGTTTGCACGGTCATTTTCTTGTTACTTCTTTTGTTTTTGTTGTGCTGCAGCGGCTGGTTCGCTTGCTCTGGTAATCTTAACATGTTGTTTGCGCACGTTTTAATGATCACCTAGTATTTAGGTAAGAAACTGGGACAACGCAGTCTGCAACGGATCAACAGTAACCTCTTACGACGTAGTGCGAGCAGCTAAACGCCTTTCCTGCCGCTGCCCAGGGCCGAGTTTGCTCACCTTGCGGCCGCGGCTGCGGCTGCGGCCAAGAGGGATTTTTATGTCACGTGACCAGCTTCATGGGGACAAGGAAGTACCTAGCGTCCCTGCCTAATGGCGGAGAAATCCGTATCGCTTCAAGCACAAAAGCCTAATTTCGCTCGCAGAAACTGACTGCAGGGACTTTCAACTGGAGTCCAATTGACCGCCCCTTTATACTGGAGGAGCGGCAGGTAAAGTTACGGCCAGGGAGGGTAAATATGAGGCAAAATAAAGAAAAAACCACGCGAGATAAAAGCGGTGGCAGTATATTTATATACCTTCGCCAGCGCCGGCGGCTCGCGCCTCCTGTTGTGGTCGAGAGGTTAGAGTGCCGGCACTTGACGTCGCGGCGTGAAAGTCCCGGGTTCAAATCGCGCCAGAAACTCTCTCTTTTTTTTCTGCTTGTATTTGACTGCATTCTCACTAAGAATGTAGACAAGGCCGTATGAGCTTTATAAAATTATTGGGCGGGTAGTTCTGACTCACCAGTTCGTTGTTCATGACCTCGGAAGAGCACATACAGGTCTCTGGCTTTCTTTACCAACTTCCGCCACGCCTCCTGCATCTGCCGTGCACTCCGCGGAAAGTTGACAATATCTTCCCATGGCCTTCTCTTCGTTCGCCAGGTAACTGTGCTGCTGAATTTCTCTAGAATTTGTTGTTTCCGTTTTCCAACTGCTCTAATTAATTCCATTTGTTGATCCAAAGTCATTTTAGGTGTTTGCGTTAGAGAGATGGTTTGTGATGTCGACGCCTGATTCATTTTTGCATTCGGTTGTGATCGTCTGCTATTCTAACTAAAATTCAACAAGTAATGTGTTAATATTACAAAACGATTTCCACAGCAAAATGTAAAGAGTAAAAATATATCTTTTATCACATTCCATGCACGTAAAAGTATGATCTCTTTTATTTCGATTTTACGACTTTCTCAGACGTTTGACTTGCTGCCTTGCCTGTAGGATTTCGCTCAATCAATGCATCCACAACTGCTAGTCTTTTTTTTATTTTTGCTTACTTTGTGGAAGTTTTTTTTAATTGTCAGAACTGCAGTTTTTATTAGTAGTAAATAGGCGCCTCCTGCTATTGAAAAGAGTCGCAGCAAGAGCGTTGTATATTTAAAAACACATAAAATTGTAGTTGCTGGGGAAAGGATGCTTGTTTCGGCTCTGTTTGTGTGAAAGTCATACCGATGCTGTTATCTTGGTTTCCTTTTAAGGAACATTATGAAACGATTGTATTAGCGCGTTAACTTGCCTTCATCTTTTTTTTTCTTCCCGGTGTTTCGATTGAACAGGTGGGACTAACAGTAAAAACCGTGTAAGGTGCAGTAGTGCAAGTGGATGATTCGTAAAAAGGATCACAGTAACAAAGTAAGACACGCGCAAAATACAAAAAAAAAAAAGTTCCTAGCGCGATTTGAACCTGGGACTTTCACGCCGCGACGTCAAGTGCTGGCGCTCTAACCTCTCGACCACAACAGGAGGCGCGAGCCGCCGGCGCTGGCGGAGGTATATAAATATACTGCCACCGCTTTTATCTCGCGTGGTTTTTTGTTTATTTTGGCTCATATTTACCCTCCCTGGCCGTAACTTTACCCGCCGCTCCTCCAGTATAAAGGGGCGGTCAATTGGACTCCAGTTGAAAGTCCCTGCAGTCAGTTTCTGCGAGCGAAATTAGGCTTTTGTGCTTGAAGCGATACGGATTTCTCCGCCATTAGGCAGGGACGCTAGGTACTTCCTTGTCCCCATGAAGCTGGTCACGTGACATAAAAATCCCTCTTGGCCGCAGCCGCAGCCGCGGCCGCAAGATGAGCAAACCGGCCCAGATGCGCTCCAAACTCGTGTGATCTCCTAAGTGGTGTTTGAGACTGCTAAATAGACTGCTCTATCTTTGTTTATGCGTGCGTTGTTATTTGATTATCGTTGCAGTTGCGATCAGTGGATTCCGCTTCGCAAGCGGACTGACCGTAATGAATTGTTTCAGCTGTTGGGGTGTCGAGACGGGGCTCTCAAAGCGTCTGCTTACGTAGACTCCAAGTCCTTTATCGGCGTTCGCCGCCGCTCCCGTGGGTTTTCGGAGGAATTACGCCGCATTTACTGGCGGCCACGGCTGCGTGCGCGACTGCTTAGCGCGAGCTAATAACGAGCTACCACAGTTTATTTGCAACGTGCATGCGACACCATCAAGATTGTCGGACTTAGCAATGTGAGCTCGTTCTGAGCACGACCACTGAAACAGTTGATAGAGCAGACGATGTAGCAGACGACGGTGCTCATCCGGGCTACCTAGGGGGCGCTGCGGGGATCTACTAGTGATGACGTTTAGAGGAGGAAACGCGCAGGCCTTGTGTTCTATACTTCGTTTCAGCTTGGGTCCAGACACAGCCGATGCTACAAGCGCGAGCACCGGGCTTTCAGCGTCCCTGCCAAGCACGTGCGCTCGTGCAGTCAAAGCACTGTTCAGGGCACGCACGCTCGCGCTTGTAGCATCGCCTGCGTCTGGACTCAAGCTGAAACGAAGTATGGGTGGTATTGATTGTATGCCCACGTGCCGGTGTCTCTGTCATCTTGCTTCATCTTCCTTTTCACGCAACACATTTCAGTTGGGAGTACGCGCTTCTCTTCCGTTCTCTTCCTACCTCGTTTGTTCTGTCTATTTGTGCGCCATCTAATATTATGTTCAACCGAAAGTGCTTCCAGCCAAAGAAATCGTGGTCTGACGGCGTCTGGTTTTTTTCTTTCCACTGCACATATCCACGTTTTCGGACGAACCGAGCAAATGAAAACTGACGTTCAAACCTTTCTCGACACTTCGGGTACAGCCCCAGTCGCAGCGTTTTGACGAGAAGGCGGGTTAGTTGACTGGTTTCTTTCAAAAGAACGCAGGAATGCACGTCTCGCATGGTGACTTCCGCCCACAGCCCCAAACCAAAAGTGCGCTCGACGCGCCACCACCGCGCCGTGACGTAACAAAGTTGAGTTCGTGTATATATAAGGGCAAAAACTGAGAGAGAGGAGGAGACGAGAGCGCGCGGGAAGTCAGAACACCTATATATGGGTGGAATGATAAGCTAGTTGCCTTTGTCTCTATTCACTCTTCGAACGCGTTCAAACAGTGAGTATAGGGACAAAGGCGGCTAGCTTTGCGTCTACCCTCTAATCGTTCCAGTGAGAGCTCGGCGTACCGGCGTCCCAGCGCTCACCCATCTCCTCCTCTCTCTGAGTTTCTACCCGTATATTTTCTCTCGCTTTCCTTCACTTCTATCAAAACGTTGACTCGTAGCAATGATCAGGATCCGAGGTTTAAAAAACAAAAACAAAAACGATGATAATAATAACGACAAATAAGAAAGAGAAATTCTCGTGATAAAGGTTCGTAGATAAAGTTGGAATAGAACCATGTTGGAATTGGAGAAGTGAAAACGTCTTTTTAATAGAACATTTTGCCTTCTTCTGATTTCACGTTTCCTTTGTCCGTGAATATTTTGATCGTTTTATTCCTTGTCGTGTACCGTTTTTTAATCCTTTACTCTTCGTAAATTTTGTGTTTCATTCGATTCGAAGCTTCGATCCGGATGTTTCTCGCTTCGTCGAGGACAATCTCGCAAAAAAGCGTTCCGAAATAATGACTAGAGTGCATCAAGATCGATAAGTTAAGACGGAACTAAAAATGGACTTTATCTTACTCGTTCTATGGTGCTTCGTTCAGAAGCGATCATATTGCTGGATTCGCCGAGTGTCTTTGGGAGGAATGCTTTGTTTGCCAGGCACCTTTGATTTTTACTGTGGAACATTTGTTTGCCGGATGCCGCTGGGTGGAACGCTTGTTCGCCGAACGATGTTAGGTGAGACAGCTTTTCAACAAGAGCTGTTAGACGGAAGGTTGTACCTAAACGCCGTTAAGCGGAACTTCTTTTTTTTTTTGTTAGCGTAGGTAAATAACGTTTAGTCCTTTAATTTCCGCTACCATTGTTATTCTTTAATATGGCCGTAATAATCTTTGGTAAGCTTATTATGGGAACTTTCAAACGCCTGTTAAGAATGGAACCTTCGGCGACCTTCTTCCGAGTTTCAACGCTGCGGAAACGAGTCATGATCTGTCCGGGAACGTCGCCTGCTGGACGGGGCCTACGCGAAACGAGTCCCGACGAGTACGGAACCGTCGCCTACGTGTCTGCGCCTGCGGAGACAGGTCTCAACGCGCCCGTGACGTCAACGGGACGTGTGTGCGTGCGTGCGGCTTGGTGCGCTCCGGAAGGGGAGAGAGGCCTGGCCTAACTGCGGAGAACTTTGGCTACGACGCACTGCTGGCTACGACGCGGCGGACCTTGCTACGACGCACTTGACGGCGGGTTGCTGCTGCGCACTTGCTGCCCTGGCGGGGAGTGAGGGAGAAAACGGACCCCTATATAAGGCGGAGCGCGAGGCTGCTCAGGAGTTCTCTCTGATTTGACGACTGTATCGCAACCATGTAATTAAACCGTTCGTTACGTTACCAATTCTCCCACCTCCACTGGACCCCTGGGTTCTTCACTTCGGGGAATGGTCGTCGTCACGAGCCAGGAAGCTCCCGGACGTGCGGCATCAAACCCCGCCTCTAACAACTGGTTGGCAGCGGTTGGGATCGGACCATGCGACATCGTGCTACATCTGCGGGTGAGCGTTTGGACTTTGCTTTGAGATTCGCCAGGCTTCAGATTATGGGTAATTAATTTTGAACTGCTGGGAATCCTTAGGTTTTGACTCGTGCGCTAGGTTTGTGTACAACCTTGCGACAAGTTTTAGAACAAAGCCAAAGCTAAAGAGCAGCGATCATGGATCTAATGAGGTTACTGAGAACAGATTTATTCTGTTTATGTGAAGAATTGGGTGTGGAGGTGGAGCAAAAGATGAAGAAATCTGAGATCAGTAAAGCGATTTCAGAGAGCGCAGAAGCAGAGGAAATTAAAATTGCGTGGGAACTGCTTCAGAACGCTAAGAGCGAAGCTGCAGCGAGAGAGGAACGAGAGGAACGAGAGCAGGAGCAGGCTGCAGCGAGAGAGGGAACGAGAACGAGAAGCGAGAGGACAGGCTGCAGCGAGAGAGGAACGAGAGCAGGCTGCAGCGAGAGAGGAACGAGCGCAGGATGCAGCGAGAGAGGAACGAGCGCAGGCTGCGACAGAGGAGCGAGCGCTGAAAAGGCTAGAGCTCGAAATTGAACAACAGCGATTAAACTCGCAGAACAGTAGAGTTGGGGCTCCGGTGCGAGCAAGTGAGACCGAGTCGTATCAAATGAAGAAGCTCATGCAGCCGTTTAAAGTTGGGGAAGACGTGGGCCTGTTCTTAGTGAACTTTGAGAGGACATGTGAGAAGTTGAGCTTCGCCCCAGAAACGTGGCCGCAACGGCTTTTGACTTTGTTGCCCTGTGAGGCTGCAGAGGTTGTCGCGCGCCTTAGTGCTGGAGACGCGGACGACTACGACAAGGTGAAGTCCAGCCTTTTGAAACGGTACCGCCTTTCTGCCGAGGCGTTCCGTCAAAGGTTTAGAAACGCATCCAAAAAGAGCAGCGAGGGCTACTCGGAATTCGCTTACGGGCTTAAAACCAATTTGATAGAATGGTTGAAGAGCGAGGAAGTGTACGAAAGCCGAGACAAGGTAGTCGAGTGTGTGTGCCTCGAACAGTTCTTTCGTAGCATTCCGCAGTCAGTCAAGCTCTGGGTGCAGGACAGGGTAGGAGTCGACTCTGTCGAAAGGGCCGCTGAGCTAGCCGAGGAGTACGCAACGCGTAGAAAGCTGAGCGGAGAGGAAAGCGAACCCGGCCGGAGCGATCAGCGCAAGACCTTCCGACAGGGAAACGGCTCGCGAGAAAACGGGCCCGAGAAGCCCGAAGCAGGACAAAAGGTCCCAGAAAAGAGCGCAGAACACTCGAACGGAGACGAGGCGCGGAAAAGCCAAACAGGGCAGTTCGAGGCAAGGAAGCCGTTCCTGTGCTACAACTGTCAGGAGCCGGGACACACAGCGGCCAGATGTAAGAAACCGCGGGTTGTGTTCTCGACCGTGACCGGTAGTGACGAGGACCTGGAGCTCCTTCGTCCCTATCTTCACGAGCTCCAGGTAAACGGAAAGCCGTGCAGGGTGCTTCGGGACAGTGCAGCGACGATGGACGTTGTTCATCCGTCGTATGTAACGACATCCGATTTTACTGGAAAGGTAGTTTGGATCAAGCAGCTGCTCGAAAAGCACAGTGTCTGTCTGCCTATGGCGACGGTAAGGATAACTGGCCCGTTCGGAGAGCTAGTGACAGAGGCGGCTGTCTCGCAAACAGTCCCGTTGGAGTATCCTTATTTGTTTTCTAACCGGTCAGAATTCCTGCTGCGCGAGAGGGGTCAACAACTGGGAGAGGGACTAGTTCAGTCAGGTACGAGGTCCAAATCGCGTCAGCTCGCCCCTTTGTTGACGAGTGATCCAGAGCCAGAGGCAGCTGTCGGGGAGCAGGCACTCCCAGAGCTCGAGGCAGAGAAACGGGATGAGAGGGACCAGGTTGTAGAACAGCCTGACCTCGTAGCACTAGAAAGTGTACGCCGTCCCAACGAACCGGCGAAAAAGGCGGAGGAAGACGGGATCAGTGAAAGATCTCTCGTAGCTCCGGCGTCACGTAACTTTGGTCCTCTGCTACGAGTAGACAGAGTGTCTTTGACAGTCGAGCAGAAGAGCGACCCTAGTGTGTCAGGGTTTCGCGGTACAGCTCAGGAGATTGCTAGGACCAATGTAACGGGGCATGAAAAAGGCGGATTGTTTTATCGGCGCTATAAGGACCGCATTTTCACGTCTAGAAATCACGTGAAAATCGATCACTACGACTTCAGGGCAAGAAAAAGGAAAGGCAAATTTAACGGCAATGCCGATGGGTTGAGCAGATTTTTCTGGCATCACGAAAAACAGTAGGGATGATCTCAGAGGTCTTCGTCATCCACGGGAATGAGGATCTAAGTGGGGGCACTTCGTTAAAACCCCAAAAGGACCTCACAAATTGCAAAGAGTTTTTGTCTTTTGTATTTTGTTCATTGTGACCTCGTTGGAAAAATGAGTTTTGTTTTGGCGACAGCGGGTCAATTCGCATTGTTTTGGCAAATTATGGTAATCCGTAATCCAGTCTGGCGGGTCTCTGGCGAATTCCGAGCGTTTGACTGCGGTGTGGCGTGGTGTTGTGTGGGACGTTTCCGCTAATGCCTCCGTTGTAAGAGGTTTGGGAGTTTGTTGGGTGCTTGCAGCGTCTTCTCAAGGCCTACTCCACGCCCACCTCTTCAGGCCAGCGATTGTACCACCGGCCTTTCGAGGTTTCCCTGGCCCCGGAGGGGCTGTTAAGAATGGAACCTTCGGCGACCTTCTTCCGAGTTTCAACGCTGCGGAAACGAGTCATGATCTGTCCGGGAACGTCGCCTGCTGGACGGGGCCTACGCGAAACGAGTCCCGACGAGTACGGAACCGTCGCCTACGTGTCTGCGCCTGCGGAGACAGGTCTCAACGCGCCCGTGACGTCAACGGGACGTGTGTGCGTGCGTGCGGCTTGGTGCGCTCCGGAAGGGGAGAGAGGCCTGGCCTAACTGCGGAGAACTTTGGCTACGACGCACTGCTGGCTACGACGCGGCGGACCTTGCTACGACGCACTTGACGGCGGGTTGCTGCTGCGCACTTGCTGCCCTGGCGGGGAGTGAGGGAGAAAACGGACCCCTATAGACCAGTGTCCGCGCCAATTCCAGGGCGCCGCCATGTTTATCTACGCTCGCGCCACCACGCGGAAAGAACTGGCAGGCAGGGAGGGGGGGCTGCGTTGGCGGCGTTGCTTTAGGGAGCTGGATGCGGCAGGCTGTCCGAATGCACCGACACATCGTGAAAGATGTCTTCACCAGAAGCCTCCGCGGCCCGTTCTTCAACAGGGAAGATGTCGTGAACATTCGAGAACCCATCTCGATCAAGAAAACAAGGGAAAACCTTTCTTGTCTTAGATGTTCTCGGTGTCTGCTGACCCTTGACATCCGCGTTTCAGTCCGGGTTCATTGCGTAGTAAATATTTCGCTACCGCTTTCTTGTAGCTTTCAAATGCTTGATTGTTGGCTTCTTGTATACGACATTACATTCGTGGCACGTTTGAGACCGATTTTCGCGATCTACTTGCCTTTCTGCGGCAGCGCGGCTCTGCCGAGCCGAAATAAGTGACCGAAACCGAAACCGAAACGAAGGTACCATTCGTAGCTAGCGTACGTACACGACGTAAACGACCTGCCGACTGATCACGGAGAAGTGACCACCTCTGTTGTATCCATCACGCACGCCAAACGTACGCATAGAAAAAAATTGTTGCTACACTGGCACTCACTCTTGAGTTCTTGCTCGGAGTGAAGTTTTTTCTTCTGAGTGCGGCTGTCCATTCTTGCCGAGAAGCTGCATGGGACGGAAACTTGTGGAAGCCGTAGACGTCGCATCCGCACTCGCTTCTTAGGCAATTGCGTGACGGGCAGTGGGTGTCCAAAAGAACCCTGCGTTTCCTCTGGTTGTTCGTACAACCAACAACGGCACAGTGCCGTCCGGACGAATTGCTCTGATACATTACACGGCGGTAAACAAGACCGACGCCGGCAACGTGCTAGATGCTAGTACTGGGAAAGGTCGCGGTCTATCGCCCCCCCCCCCCCCCACACACACACACACACACGCTGCGAGCGTCTGGGTTCGAAACTATTAATTGCCAGTTCTAAAGGATGGTACTTACTTGAAGTGGGAGCTGGAATTCTACGAGGTACCAGGAGACACTTACTATCGGGCAACGAAGCAGGGTGCCTGTGGGGGCGGAGTCTAGGAACGCTACTGATTAATATTGTGACAGGCGATCAGTTATGATAACAGACGAAACTTCGACTCGTTTGTTCAGAAGTTCGCGGTGATATTTTATTAGCCCTCGTTACAGCACACCAAAGATCATAGGCAGTGAAATTCACATCACGCAGGCTCGTGCGTCGTAGTCAAATGAGCGCAGTCGACGACGAGGTGTAATGAGCTACTAAGCTTCACAAGGAAAATGCGCGTGAGAAAGAGTTTTGAGGCAGTCCAAAACACCGATCCAGCAGACGCACGTACGTACGTTTACTCCGGACTCCATGAACCCGACGGCGCAAGATCAAAGCGATCAAAGAGCACCGCCGCCATCGCCACCCGGTTTTCTCTGCACTTTGCGCGACAACGGCACTGCAACGGAGGGCACTCGCCTCGGCGTTAACAATCCGCGAAATAGATTAATTTCCCACTCTTGAAGCCATTCCAAATGATAAATGAAAATACCTCGGCGTTGTACAGAACATCTGACGACACAACGGTGCCGAGCGCCTGCTCGGCATCGTCGTTGCTCGTGAAGGCCTGCTTATTTGTAGTTGAGACGATGATTCCACATCTTTCGTGCCACTCGTGGTGCTTGCAATAACTTCGAAGGGCAGGGAATCTTCTCACGAGGACGTTGAAGACACGCAACACCGGAGCCACCAAAGCAATCGTACAAACCGTCGCCATGTTTGCTTTTTCTTCGTCACTCGCGGCGCGGTCAACTCGTCGCGAGATGTTTTCTGGCTCGGCTAGATGGAAACCAACAGCGGCAAAGTGGCGTATGGACAAACGGCTCTCACATTACGGGCACTATACTCACATACCGCGGTAAACAGGACCGATGCCGGCGAAACGGCAGTCGGCACACCAGCAAAGAAGCCCACGGCGGGAAGCAGCGGTGCAGGCCGACGCAGCCCCCCTCCCCGTGAGCGTCTGGGTTCGAGATTATTGTTCGCTTTTGCTCCTTGCGGTCGAGGCTAAAAAGAGCACTTCCGGACAAAGGTCTATATAAGGCGGAGCGCGAGGCTGCTCCAGGAGTTCTCTCTGATTTGACGACTGTATCGCAACCATGTAATTAAACCGTTCGTTACGTTACCAATTCTCCCACCTCCACTGGACCCCTGGGTTCTTCACTTCGGGGAATGGTCGTCGTCACGAGCCAGGAAGCTCCCGGACGTGCGGCATCAAACCCCGCCTCTAACACACCATAGCAGAGTTTTAGTGGAACAGTTCCGTGCGCCCGCTCCGCTCTACATGGTGGCACGACCGCCACTGCGCATGTGCGGCCGCTCTGAGTGTGAGCGTTGCCGGCTGCCTGTACCAATTAGGAGCAGGCTTTGACAGGCGAGCGAGAAAATGATCTGCTAGAA
>JAZHYW010046938.1:0-17819 GCA_037355805.1 Ixodes ricinus
AGGGGCGATGCAACGATTTTTGTATTTTGCGCAAATACCGCTTAGAACGGATCCCTGACGTTAATGACCTGTGAAATACCCGTTCGTTTTTCACCACATGCAATCGAAGTCGCAGAAAAAAAAATAAAGAAAAACGAGCAGAGTTCACCCCTCAACTCGCAGCCAGAACAAGCGACCACGTGATCTGGAGCCGATTATATGCCGCCAATGTTGATCATAGCCATGCGCTGGGGTTGGCAAGGCACAGGACACGCGCTGAGTTCCAGACATTGTTATGGTTCGGCTGTTGTCGTCATTGCAGCGATTGGACACAGGACACTACCCGAATGCTTCTCGAGCTATCGATTATCACGAGCCCAAATCGAGTGTCCACGCCATGCTCGGGTCCAATCTATGAGCCGCATTCAAATATCGTCACTGGGCGGTACTGCTACCGCCCAGCTACGTCATCAGGTTTTGCGAAGGAGAGATTGAATGAAAACACTCGGTTTTGTCCTCGAAATTACAGCGCAACAAAGGAGTTTCTTGGTCAGTGGCGTTGCGTGCGAGTATCCTTGAGTCCCACTAGTGCCAGTAAGCTCGTGTAAAGTGAAAAACATTCCAATTGAATATCGTTCACCATCCCTTTACACGCAAAATCGAACCTTCCAAATCTTTTCTTGAACTCGAACCCGGAAAATATATCCCCAATAATCGCAGAACGGGGAGGGGGGGGGGGGGGGGAGGTGCGCGCACTTGCGAGCCGGTTTATCGCGGAAAGGAACTCAAGAAAAAAAAAATATCCCGGGGTCTCGGCCGAACGGCGGAGCGATGGAGCGTCCCCAATAATTAGAGGCAGGTACCTCGTTAGACGCGGACCACGAGTCCGGAGGCCTGGGCGTGCCACTCCATTCCTACGTCCTAGGACCCTTTTTAATTAAATATTCAGTGCTTCACACGACCAGCAGTGTGACGTCCAGCGCTGTATATCCAAATCGGGAGTTGAACCCGAACCCAATGTCGAGCGTCCATCCGACGCGTTTATTGAACACATGGCCCAGCCAGACGCTGACGCGGTACTCTCGTGTCTGACCTGCTGTATTATCTCTTTCTCACTGTTATGACGTCAAAACACCAGCGCGCAGGCTTCGACTATTCTAGGCGCTGCTGGCTGTACGCTGCCATCCGCTGGCCGGAAACCAGATAGTTTTTGCCACGTAGGCAGCTCACAAAGACGTGTTTCTTTTCTTCTTGTTTTGTTTTGTGTGTTTTTTATATGAGCGTTACCAAGATATTGCTTGCACAGGACATCAGCGCAACGTGCTGTCGGTCATTCCTGCTTGTTCTTCCAGAGAAATAAAGTATAAAAGCTTGGCCATTCTGACAAAGACTGGTAAGCACAGGATGTGTGACACTTATCGGCGTTCGTACGCGGGGCAGCTGGTAAAGGGTCTTCGTTTTGCTTCTGCCGTTTCTTACGTCCCCGATAAGCTCGCATGAGTTCTTCGGCCGTCTGATTCGTAAGAGTTATGGCAACGTGGGAAGAAGAGAGCGGTGTCTGAAAGGCATCGCCTAGCCACGGTGAAAGTGTGTCGAAGATTTGGTGCCATTTTTTACGAGCGCCGTGAGATGGCGCAGCGTGGCAGGAGCTCTAGGAACCGTACTTGTTCGCTCACACGTTTTCAAGGTTGCGCCGCGGTGCGCCACCGCGCCTGTGCGCCGATCCCCGACCCAATAGTGCCCCGCTCGGAGATGCGCAAAGGTGTTTGCTCACGTAGCGCTTTTCTGTGTCGGTTTTCTGTTACAGTCAGCCATTACGAGTCAAACGTTACAGTTAAACGTTCACACGTTTAATAAAATTCGATTGATAAAACCAATTTTGTGTTAAAATAAATTCGTTAATACGATATGCACGTTGCAGCTGAAACGGGCGAAGCAGCAAGGCATCCGCAATGTTCGCTCATGTGAAATCAGTTCAAGTCGTGTATAGTAGCGCACTAGCCACGCCTCAACCGCGACACGTGAATGACCACACTGAACGTGGCTCATCATCTAATACCTTCAGGTGGGAAGTATTAGACACGTCCTCGGAATGTTCTGTTCGATCAGAGCTAGACCCCAGAACACTAATAATTAACATAATGTACAAAAATGACGATGTTGCTCGCCACCCATCGCCGCCAAGTAGCAAGGTGCAACATCGTCGTTTTTGTTGCGGTCATCCTTCTTCTCCCCCACCCCCTCCCTTCCCCTTCCCCTTCCTTCCCCGCGAACGCTCACAAAGCTCATAAGAAGAGTGATGAGGCGAACACATTGGAGACTTCATAAATAAGGAACAAAAGGAAGGCACTTGCTCAGTGGAGTCAGCCTCTCCTTTTCGGCATATCTTTCTTCATCTTTCGGCTTACCCTTTATTTCTCCACTGAAGCAACAAAGAATCACCAACACGGAAGAAGCACAAAACGACGGCATCTGATGATAAAAAAAGCCCGGGCGGCATCGGCGTCCAAAGGCACACTGCGCTCATCTATAATCCGCGGACAAAGCGGCGGTACGGCGCGAGCAACGGACAAAAGAAACCAACAGAAAAACAAAATAAGATAGGCAAGGGGAGAGGATGCTAGCAGAAAGGGCGGGGAGGATGCGGTGTTTCTCGAGATAACTTAATGTATAGTTCTCGGCAGCGGTATATCGGGCCATTCCTCGTTTGCCGTCTTCGTACGCCGGCGACCAGTCTTGGTATACAATGAGCTGACGCTACAAACGGGGTGAATATAGGAAAGAGTTTGGGGAGCTCGAGATATGTTGTCAAACCTTAAAGGGGTACGGAAACAAAATTGTTGAGCTTATTTCTTAGTTTCGATATGATCTATGCTGTGGCAGCAGCCAAGAAACACTAGTCTTAGACTATGGCTTCTGGGCTTCGGGCAGAAAAGTCAAAAAAAACGAATTTTAAAATGGGTGAACAGATTTCAAGATTGTGCCTGGTGGCGGTTTGTTAAGCCTCGTTGGAACGCCGCCACGTCATCGACCTCTAAGGAAGCAGCGCCAGTTCGCGACAGTATTGTTCTCTCGTAAAGTTACTTAGTCCTGAATGTGACTTGGCGGAGGACGCTAAGGAGTCCACTACGTTGTATAGTTTAACTTCCACAGTGCTTCTGTAACGTGAATTCTAAACCATCAAGATCGCCGTTCTTTGCAGTCGAAGAAGAAGGCAATTCTTTTGGTGTTTGGAACACGTACGTGTTGATAAGATAACATATATATAATCAAAAATCCAGCTGCACATATCTTAATTGTCGGCCTAAAAAAAGGGAATTAGTAATGCTCCGCGAAGAAAAAAATAACGCAATGAACCGAACGCTCGTGTCACATAAAATGGCGGCATATGGCCGCGAATGACGTTACGGGCAACCTATGCGTAGGCGATAGGGCGTGCAGTTCTCAGATATTGGGGAGTTTTAGAATTACACACGCTAAAGCTTTGCGTACGCAAAAATCAGCGTCATCACCAATGCGCATGCGCCGAATGCTAACCACTTTCGCGCTTTGCGCGCTGATATTTTAGCGTACGCTATTTTTCGAGAATGGCGGGCTTCCTCAAAAAGAGTTTTTGCGCACCTCCAAGGAAGATTCCTGGTGAAGTGGGCTAAAGCCAAGACGAGCTGGCGACTCCCAGCCCCAGTACCATGTCTGAGGCCGGCGTCGTAGCGCAACGTCGGCGGCATCCTCGCGACAGCGATTTTTCACACAGGACGAAATTGCACTTCTACGGGAGGGGCACGTCAGAATCGTTTTGGAAGACCCAGCAAGGTGGGCAGCGATCGCCGGCCACTCTGCTCCTTGCGATGCGACGCGCGAGCGTTTCTTCGCGAGGTGAGGCCTCTCTTGCCGAGACGACGCAAACCGACACGACGGTCGACCGCTCCCGTCGCATTCTTATATTTAAACAATTCTAAAACGTTACTTTCAACAAAAATCTTGTTTTTCTCTCAAGAGACAGCATTTTGTGCGTAACATAAAACTTGTTACTACATCTTAGTGGCGTTGCTAGCTCCGAAATGCTTGGGCTTTTGCGTCACTGTCGAGAATCGCTGTTCTAAAACACTCTTGCGTAGCGTAACGTTAGTGCTAGCGTGCGATAAAATTGCGTGCGTTATTCTAAAAGTCCCTATTACTACTAGGCTAGATTGTCATGCGTTTACGCCACAAACGGCAACCCTCGCAACTACAGTACCCTTGGCCGTGAAGGAGCAATTGACGTCACCAGAACAATACGCATTGCTCTTCTCGCTGGCCGATTTTGATGCGAGAGTTAGAGAGCTCACCTACGTCATTTCGTTTCCGTGCACCTTTATATCTGACATCATGCCTCGAGACTTGATTGGTGCGCGAACCTTTGAACTTCTGAAAAATTTCACCTTCGGCTCCTATAGATGGTGTCCACTCGACCTTACCACAAAACATTTATAATTTTGGGGGAACACGTACTAATATATGCAATAGTTTCTTCTAGATTTTGAAGTATAAAAAATTACAGGAGGACACTCAGGACTGCTTACGTGTAGGAAGGCATTCTAGTCTCGCGGGAGAAATGTTTTCGAGTAATGTTTCTACATGTACTAAAAATTTAGGACGACCTATAGGACGACGTCGAGGACGACGTGAAAGAAATCGAAGCCACGTACGACATCTAGGACGACTTCTAGAAGGACGTTGAGGAGGACGTCAAGGACGGCATCAAGAACGGCGTTTAGAATGACATCGAGGATGACGTCGACCTCGATGTCGTCGCTCGACGACCGAAAACGATCTCTCGGACGACCTCAAGGACGACGCCTAGGACAACGTCGAGGACAACGTCAGGAACGGCATCTAAGATGATGTCGAGGTGACGTCCTCGAGGACGACGTCAAGAACGACATCTAGCACGACTTCTAGGATGACCTCTAGGACGACGTCTAGAACGTCGTCGAGAACGACGCCTACAGGACGACGTCCTGGGAAGACGTCGAGAACGACGCCTAGAGGAGGACACTTCAGGAGGCTGTGGCGTATTTGCGTGGGCGCCCACGTTTGCCTGCGGAAACCGCCGTAGGTGTAGACGCTGCTGCCGATGTCGAGGCCGTAGATGTAGATGTAATCGCTCCACAGTCCGTCGGACGAAGCACACAACTAGCACAGATGTTGTCCCAACCGCGCCTTTTCCCCACGACGTTCCGGCATTGATATCACGTTCCCGCACTTGAGCTTAAAAGGCCTCTGACACGCCAAAAAAAAAAAAAAAAAACTTTTCATGCTAGGCGTTGAAATGGCATATCAGGACATTACAAAAAAAATTGTTTCACTATAGAGTTGCGTAGTTTTTTTATAAAAAATAGAAATACGAGGCCCAATTCAAAGTTCCCGCCGTGCACTGTGACGTAACAGTGTACCGCAAGGTGTCGGGGCGGTCAGAAGGTAGGCATCGCCGGAAGTCACGTGAGTTGTATCCCTCCTCGTGCTTACCGCGAGCGCGTGTAATATTTTTTTAATATTTTTGTTATTCTCCGCACCTCCACGAGCGATCGAAGCAGACAAGGTTTCTTTTATTTGCCTTTCATCGCTTAATGTTGCTGTAAAGGTAGAAGAAGCGGAGTCAGTGAATTGACGTGATCAACTACAATGCCTAGAAGGTGCTGTGTGAGGGACTGTCCCGGTATTTCAGCAACTGAAGAAGAGATCACACTGCATGCATTTCCGAGAGACATACATCGGCCGCATGTGCACCTAGTAAACAAGTTCTACTCATGTTCTAGACAAAATACGTACTTTGTGCTCGACGTTTACTTGTACTTGGTACACAAACCAGTTCGTATTCTTTAGACGGCAGGCATCTTTAGCCTGGAGAGTATCCGATGATTCAACGACCTCGGTGTCTGAACCTTCAGCAATGCGATCGGGCGTGTCGTATGCTAGCAATCCTAATTTCTGCGAGCGTTCTAAAATTTTTTTTTCAAAACTTGATAGCTTGTTTTGCGCCCAGTATAGCTCTGTATTATCGGACTGACGGCATGCACTCGTACACTGGCTTGTACTCGCAACGCTTTCATCATTGACCTCCATCACGTCGATCCACTGACTCTTCGTCCTCAAATTTTACAGCACGCAAACTAACCAACGGTGCAGCGGTAAAGAGCTAGTGGAACTGAAACTTCGTTTTCTACAATCGCTCGTACAAAGAGCAGAATAAAAAAAAATCTTAGGCACGGTCGCGGAGAGCACGAGGAGTGAAACTCACGTGACTTCCGGTGAACCCACTTTTAGTGACGTAGGTCGATGCCTCCCTTCTGACCGCCCCGACACCTTGCGGTACACTGTTACGTCACAGTGCACGGCGGGAACTTTGAATTGGGCCTCGTATTTCTATTTTTTATAAAAAAACTACGCAACTCTATAGTGAAACAATTTTTTTTGTAATGTTCTGATATGCCATTTCAATGCCTAGCATGAAAAAAAAACTTTTTTTTGGCGTGTCAGAGGCCCTTTAAGCGTGAGCGGCGAGTGCTTGATAACATATTTTTTGTGGCCATCTTTCGTGCTCAACGACGCCACTTTATCGCGTAAGGGTGTATCCACACGACGGACCGGGCCGCGGACCGATTGATCACGTGATGCGCGGCCCGCGGGCCGTCCGGCTGCAATGAGCATCCACACGGCGGACCAAAAGAGCAGACGACAGAGCGAACGGGCCAGTCTAACCCTCGACCTCACAGCTCCACCAAACGCATGCAGCGAGCTGCTTTGGGGCTATTTGTAAGGAGCCAAGATGGAGGTTGAACGAAAGAGACGTTTGGCCGCGGTGGCCCTGGCGCTGACTATTGAGGACGAGGAGGACTTAAGTGAACCGAAAAGGGCATGCTGGATGAAGCCCTGGATGTGCAGGAAAGATATTGGTCTGCATAGTCAACTCTAGTGCCAGTCAACTCTTTTCGTCGCACGTCGAAGGTTCGTGTTCTTCGATCCTTCCACCGGTTGGCGGTCCATGACGGCCAGAACTCGTTGCGGCGGAACGTAGCGCTTCAATTAGCCTACTGCCGCTTGCGCTCGCGGATACCGCCGCCCAAGAGATCCGGACGAAAGAAGATACGCGATGGCCTCTTCTCAGGCGCAGACCGCAGGCCTGCCGGACGGTCCTCCGAGAACTGCGGTGGCGTGAGATCACGCTGGATAGCGCGTGCTTTACGCATGGACAAGCAGCAATGTTGGCTCGTCGTGTGGGTCGCCTTTTAGGAGCAAATCGGGTATCCTCTGGGGCCGGGCGACTCTGGCGACTGGGACTACACCCGCCCCAGGGCACCGTCAGCCTTGAAACGCCCCTGCTGCACGCTTGGCGGCACGTGCCGGTCAATCGTGCTTTATGGCCAGATACGCCGACTCTTCTCTCAATGGGGCAAGTAACGCTTTCGTTTTAATTTCCAATGTTTATACCATAGGCATGCGTGCAAGGTTTTAATGATCTATACTCCGTCTCACCCTACGATTGAACTAGCGCCCTAAGGCTGGCAGGCCGGAGCGCTGCCTCAGAGAAGCTTGCATCACGCATTGCCAAAAGAGTGCTCGAGAGAAATTCCTGTACGCAGTGTTGCGAAGAGGATTAGTCTTACACATATGGAGTTCTGTTGTAATAGCGCGCTGTGCTACGCCTTAGTGAAGTACAGGCACATGGAATTTGGATTTCATAAACATTCGTGCCATATTTCATAACCACGTCAAGTGTTGGAAGAAGTTGGAGGGCGCGCAGGCAACACTGACATAAAGTCGTTTCGCCTTGGCCATATAAATACAGTCCCATCTTTGTGTACGTACCCGGACCCGTATCTCGCTTCCGCGTGGTCCGCGGCCCATCAAGCTCCCATGTCCAACATTCGATCCGACTCATATTCGTTTCTTAATGGCACTGGTTCTAGATCGCGGAGTTCTCTTCGCCGTATCGCTTCCAGACAATATTTAATCCCTTTGGTATAGCCTTCAGTAGTAGACAAGCAGACGAAGCCGCATCGAGGACTCGATAACAGGACGAAAACCTTGCCTCTCCGCATGACGCAGCTTAGCGCACTGGTACGTGCCACGGAGCAAGCCATGCCACGTGGTTTTTAACAGGACATCGTGATTGGACCCTGCAGCCTGTGGCATCGGGCTCCAGGTCCATCGTAGAGGTGAGATGCAGTATAGTTCGTTTTTGCAAACGATTCATTTTACTCCCACATCAAGGTTATAGACAAACTCCGCTCCCATGTCTTCACGCTACTGCGGTGGCCGCTGCTGTCGGTACTGCGCATGACGCCAAACGCCTCACTCCTTCGAATTCGGTTTCTGCGCACGCCGAGTGCCCGCGCGTGGTGCAGGCCAAAGGCGGGCTTGTATGGAAACAGTGTGTTGGTGCATACTCCGTTTCGGATTGCGCCCTACCCCAGATCTCGGTTTGCTCATCTTGCAGGTCGCGGCTGCTGGCTGCGGCCCAAGAGGATTTTTGCGTCACGTGGCCGGCTTCATGGGGACAAAGAAAGTATCTATGCTTCGTTTCAGCTTGGGTCCAGACGCAGGCGATGCTACAAGCGCGAGCTCCGGGCTTCGGCGTCCCTGCCAAGCACGCGCGCTCGTGCAATGCAAGCACTGTTCAGGGCCACACACTCGCGCTCGTAGCATCGGCTGCGTCTGGACCCAAGCTGAAACGAAGTATAGCGTCCCTGCCTGATGGTGGAGAGAGGTCCGTATCGCTTCAAGCACAAAGCCTAATTTCGTCCGCAGAAACTGACTGCAGGGACTTTCAACTGGAGTCCAATTGACCGCCACTTTATACTGTAGGAGCGTGCAGGTAAAGTTGCGGCCAGGGAGGGTAAATATGAGCCAAAATAAAGAAAAAGTCACGCGAGATAAAAACGGTGGCAGTATATTTATATACATCCGCCAGCGCCGGCGGCTCGCGCTTTCTGCTGTGGTCGAGAGGTTAGAGCGTCGCTACTTCGACGTCGCGGCGTGAGAGTCCCGGGTTCAAATCGCGCGAGAAACTATCACTTTTTTAATGCGAATATTAATGCGAATAGCATTCTTTGGATACTTCACGCACTTTTCGTCTATGTATCTATCTATCTATCTATCTATCTATCTATCTGGCTATCTAACCTCTTACGCCGCGGGTCGATAAATAAATAAAAAAGACCGGCGCCGGCGGGGATTCGAACCGTTGACCCTTTGATCAGCAGGCAGACGCGCTAACCACAGAGCTATGAAGGCAGTCATTCAAAGCACTCTAAAAACTTGTTTATATCTTTACCATCGCGCGCGTTCCATGCACGAGGGCTCATTCCGCTCTCGTGAGGCTTAGCACGAGAGCGGAATGAGCCCTCGTGCATGGAACGCGCGCGCACCGGTAGCTGTGACAGCGCTGTAAAGCGCGTCCTATGGTAAAGATATAAACAACCGTTTAGAGTACCGTTGGTTGAGACTAGCTGAGACGCCAGAAAGTCTGGTCGGTACCATTTTGAGTGTTTGTGCGTATGGCGCGTGCTTTGCTCGCCTTCCTAAGTGACACAAACGCACGTGCTGGGCTGCGGAGATCGTGCGCAGGGCTGTGAAAGTGTCAACAAATTTAGAATCGCCTCAAGAGTGGGCTGGCGTATCTAGAGTGTGCCGGCCACCTGACGAACGCGCATAACTCCGCACCGTTTGATGCTATTCGCATTAACGTAGATAATCATTCCCAAAGGATGGGTTCTGCTGATTTTTTCTCCCTTGTATTTGACTGCACTCCCACTAAGACTGTAGACAAGGCCCTATGAGCTCTATAAAATCATTGGGCGGGTAGTTGCTGACTAGCGTGCCTACAATGGCCTTCTGTTTAGGGTGATGCCACCCTTTGTAGTACCCGATGCCGGACAGCACGCGCTCACAGAGAAAATACAAAGAAATCGCCGGAAACAAAATGTCGCCGTAGCACAGTCAGCGCCACGAGCGCGTGCAGGGACACGCTCTTTCACGTGCTTCAGAACAAAAAATAAAAAGAAGAATTGGAAACAAAATGGCCAGATGTCATCACCCCAAGCAAAGCGCACATGAGAGAGCACCCTGGTTCTGACTCACCAGTTCGTTGTTCATGACCTCGGAAGAGCTCATACACATGTCTCACGGCTTTCTTTACCAGCTTCCGCCACGCCTCCTGAATCTGCCGTCCCTCACGCGGAAAGTTGATAATATCTTCCTATGCCCGTCTCTTCGTTCGCCAGGTATCTGTGGTGCCGAATTTTTTCGAATTCGTTGTTTCCGTTTTCAAACTGCTCTAATTAATTCCATTTTGTTGATCCAAAGCCATTTTAGGTGTTTGCGTTTGAGAGATGGCTTGCGATGTCGACGCCCTGATTCATTTTTGCATTCGGTTGTGATAGTCTGCTACTCTAAACTTAACCATTCTAAGCAAGTAATGTGTTAATGTTAGAAAAAGATTGGGAAACAGCGAAATGTAAAGAAGTAAAAATATACATTTTATCAAATTCCATGCAAGTAAAAGTATGATATTTTTTATTTCGGTTTTTTTCTACTTTCTCAGAACGTTTGACTTGCTGCCTTGCCTGGCAGGATTTCACTCAACCAACGCATCCACAGCTGCTTTAGTCTTTTCTCTTTTTCGCTTATTTTGCAGTTTTTTTATTAGTACTAAATGGGCGTCTCCTGTTATTGGAAGGGAGTCGTAGCAAGAGCGTTGTATATTTAAAAACGCATAAAATTGTAGATTGCTGAGGGAAAGGATGCTTCCTTCGGCTCCCGTTGGTGTGAAAGCCATACCGATGTTGTTACCTTGCGTTTACTTTCAATGAGCATGTATAGAAACGATTGTATTAGCGCGTTGACTTTGCCTTGATCTTTTTTTTTTCTTCCCAGTGATTCGATTGAACAGGTGCGACTTACAGTAAAAAACGTCTAAGGCGCAGTAGATGCCTTAGACGCCTATAGACCTCTTACCACGGCCCTTTAAAGGGCCAGGTAGTATTGATAAATAAATAAAAAGTGGATGATCCGTAAAAAGGATCACTGTTTAAAAAGTGAGACACGCGCAAAATACACAAAAAAAACAACCGGTTTTTTTTTTTGAACTTTCACACCGCGATTTCGACAGAGTGGCGGTGCTCTAGCCTCTCGACCACAGCAGAAGGCGCGAGGCGCCGGCGCGCTGGTGTAGATATATAAATATACTGCACGCCACTTTTATCTCGCGTGGTTTTTTCTTTATTTTTGGCTCATATTTACCCTTCCTGGCCGTAACTTTACCTGCCGCTCCTGCAGTTTCAGAGGGGCGGTCAATTGGACCTCAGTTGAAAGTCCCAGCTGATCAGTTTCTGCGGGCGAGATTGGGCTTCTCTGCTTGAAGCGATACGGATTTCTCCGCCATTAGGCGAGGACGCTGGGTGCTTCACTTCTCCCCATGGAGCTGGTCAGCGTGACATAAAAATCCCTCTTGGCCGCAGCCGCAGCCACGGCCGCAAGATGAACGCAAACCGGCCCAGCCGACGCTGCGAGTGTTGCAGCCGAGTCAAGCAGCGCGCAAGGAGTGCATCGTCACGATGTTGTCTTTTTTTTTTGGATTCGCCATCACCAGCTAAACCAATCATGCGCAAAACAACGACAACAACAAAAAACGCAGGATCACGGCGTGTTTACCGTGCGTGAATTGGTCTGGCCGCTGACAGGAAACGTACAAAGACGACGAGCGTCATGACGATGCACTGTTGACGCTGCTTGATTGTCGCCATCGGATTGTATACCACCGGCTGAGGTGGGACCTTACGTGAAGCGGAGAATAGATGGCGCCACTATACTCTATGGCCCGGCTGTGATGCGCGATATATTTTTGCACCTTTTCACCCCCTGCAGGCGGTGTCAGCTGGCTTGCAGTTTCCACGCATGCGCACAGTAGTCGATCTTAAATCGAACTTTGGTAGAAATAAAAATAAGATTATTATTATTATTATTATTATTTTAATTCAAGCTAAAAATGTTGAAAAAAATAGGGGGTGGGGGCGAACCTGTCTGAACTCGAAGTCAGGCAGGTTCGAATATATCCCTAGGTTGGGAGCTCGTTACACGCTCTCGCTCGCGCAAAAAAACACGGGCGGCATTTGAACAGGGTGTTACACACTCCTTTCGGAACCCCGTCCAGCAACACTGGCGGTAGCCATTTTATTTGTAGACTTAGGCTGGGCGGCGCAAGTTACCGCCCCTTACAAAGGGACAGCCATTAGCATCCATCCATGCATACTTGGGAACAAAGCGTTGGATTGTATCCGAGTCTTCGCCGAACACGCTGACACGCGGCGCTCGTTTTCGATATGGGCTGGGCCGACTTCGCGCTCGACGCTATTTACGAGAAAGGCCCCAGGAGACGACCTTGCCCTTCCAAACCGACCGGCACGGGTGAACGCCCTGGAGCATCGTCGCCAGGTGTCTACGGTCAGCTGCGCCCGGAGACAAACCGAGAGGCGCCCTGGAGTCGCCAACGCACCTTGGATTACGGGGACGACGTGACCTTCTCCGAAGGATCATCGAATTGACCCACGCCAGTGTCACCTGGCCGACTTTGCCGTCGGGCCCCTCTCCATGCTTCTGCTGTCTGACCTCGACGCACGACGACCCGACAGCCTTGAGACGTCCTCGACAGGGAAGGGGGCTTTACTCAGTTTCCCCAGCTTAGATCGCCCATGGGATTATCCCCTAACCCACGGAAGCCTGGACGCCTGCAATTATGGATGTCTTCCGCCAACCTCGAGTTCGATGGCACCATTGTCCACCGAGATGGACCGGCGACACCGCGGCCAAGGATGTCTGGCCCTTCCGTGTGTGTGCCGCGTGTGGCAGTGTGTGAGAGAGGGGGAGGGCATACCTGAATGTTAGGGACTGGCCCCACAGCCTTGGTGAAGGCCTGAACCCTGGGGATTCCCTACTAGGGATCTGGGGACATGTGACAATATAAAATGAGCAGCAGGCCGCTGCTACAGTGTGTTCTCATGTTGTTCTCATGCCGAACGGCAGACTGTACATAGGATGTAAATAAACAGTTTGAGACGAGACACCAGGCTCGCTACCAACCCTGCTCGATGTCCTGGGTGACGCATGGCTCCAGCGGTGACCGACTACGTGGACAAGCCCTGAGTCGCAACAACTGGATGGCAGCGGCGGGATCCAACTGCGCTGGACCATGACTCTCGGTGTGGGTGAGTGCCCGGCTTTCTTCCTTTGATTCGCCAGACCCTACAGCTCTTAGTTTTGTTGTGAGGTGTTGGGGTAAAAGTTTTCGTCAGAACAGAAAAGTGTCCGTTTGACGTGAGTTTTGTCAGGGAGGTGCCGTTACATTGAATAGGTCATGGATCTCAACGCGTTGCGTTTGCCAGAGCTGGTACATGTCTGTACCCATTTAGGGATCGACTTGGGGCAAGCAAAAAGAAAACCACACATCATAAAGCTCATTCAGGCCACAGACGCCAGTGATGACGAGATCACAGAGGCTGTAGAGGGGTTAGAGAAAAAGAGGCAGAGAGCCGCAAAAGAGAACGAAGAGCGCGACCGCAAAAAGCGGGCTGACGATGAGGCGAGAGAGGAGCGCGAGAGGAAAAGGCGGGCCGACGATGAGGCTATCGAGAGTAAAAAGCGGGCCGATGAGATAGCGCTGCGCAACATTGAACTTGAAATGAAGAGACTAGAAAGCGCGTCTTCCAATCCGACGGGAGGGATCGCGGAACCGGCGGAGAAGTTGAAGATGAAGGATCTTCTTCAACCTTATAAGCTGGGGGAAGACATCGGGTTGTTTCTGGTAAATTTCGAGAGAACATGCGAGAAGATTAAATTCCAGCGCGAAACATGGTCCCAGAAGTTGTTAACGCTTCTCCCTTGCGAGGCAGCAGATGTGATAGCTCGGTTGAGCAACGAGGAAGCGGACGACTATGTAAAAGTTAAGGCCGCTCTTCTTAAGAAATACCGCCTGTCCACAGAGGCCTTTCGCCAACGCTTCCGTCGTGCCACGAGGAAGCCTACCCAGTCATGGCCAGAGTTTGCGTATAACTTAAAGGCAGATTTGGTAGAGTGGCTGAAAAGCGCCGGCGCACATGGCGACCACGACAAGGTGCTCGAGTGTGTAGCCACCGAACAGCTGTTTACGGAGCTTTCAGAGCCAGCCAAGTTCTGGGTTCAGGACAGACTGACCGAGGTGGACCTCCTAAAGGCCGCAGAGCTCGCGGAAGAGTACGCGATGAGAAGGGGTCAAAAGCGGGACCCTACAGACAGGCCGAAAGGGGAGAACCGAAACGGGAACGCTTTCTCGTCACAGCAAAACGGGGCGAGGGGAGGTTTCTCAAAAGGGTCAGCTAGGGAAGGCGTATTCGAGAAGCCCAAAGAAAGAGACGGGGTAGCCACAGGGCGAAATACAACCGGTGAAAACACCAAAGCCTTCGAGAAAAGGAAGCAGGCAGTTTGTTACAGTTGTGGGCAGCCTGGACATTTCGCGGCCAGTTGCACTAAGAAAGTGGCGTTCCATTACGTCAGAGAAAATGAGGACAACGAGAAGTTGTTAGAGCCGTACACGCGAGAGATGGTCGTCAATGGTCAGAAGTGCAGAATACTTCGGGATTCGGCCGCGACAATGGATGTCGTACATCCCTCGTACGTGCGGTCAGGGGACTACACTGGAGACTGCGCTTGGATTCGACAAGCAGTAGAGGAGCAAAGCGTGTGCTTGCCCATTGCTAAAATCATGATCTCAGGACCCTTCGGAGTCCTCGAGACTGAGGCGGCGGTCTCTAGTAGCCTCCCATTACCGTACCCGTACTTGTTTTCGAATAAGTCAGAACAGTTGCTAAGCCAGCAGGGTTTGAGCTTCTCTAACGAAACCGTGTTGGCCCTGACGCGCTCAAGGGCACGAGCATTAGCGGGGCAACTCGAGTATAACTCTGAGGAGGAGGTTGGCTCGCCTGCTAAACCTAGTGAACAGCCGGATGCTTCCGGTGAGCCTGACAGCGCGCGGTGTCAGGCCAGAGAACCTGAGATCGAAACGGGAGAGCGGTCTGCCGATCCCGAGGAAGGGGACGGCATACTCCTCTCGCCAGTGTCCACCAGTTTTCGGTCTCTGGCAAAGGTAGACAGACAAACGCTCATCGCGGAGCAGGAAGGGGATCCGTCCCTTAGAGAGTTTCACGACAGTGCGAGGGAGGGCATAGCACGAAAGAACGTTTCTTTTCAAACGAGATCGGGGGTGCTGTACCGACAGTACAGAGACCGAAAGGGGAAGGCGTTTGACCAACTGGTCGTTCCTCGAGGGTATCGGGCGGACCTGCTTCACCTCGCCCATGACTGCTCTTGGTCGGGGCACCTTGGAATCAAGAAAACCAAGGCGCTGCTGACACAGGAGTACTACTGGCCGGGGTGCTGGAAGGACGTTGAGACCTTTGTGAGGACATGCGATGCATGTCAGCGTGTCGGAAAATCCACCGATAGGCTCAAGGCACCAATGACGTTGGTCCCTGTCATCACGGAGCCATTTCGCCGGCTCGTGATTGACATCGTCGGACCACTTCCTCAAACACAGTCGGGGTACCGATACATTTTGACGGCCCTGTGCCCGGCCACTAAGTTTCCCGAAGCAGTTCCACTAAAGGAGCTTAGTTCAACGAACGTGGTGGACGCCCTTCTATCGATTTTTGCGAGAGTGGGATTCCCGGCGGAAATCCAAAGTGACCAGGGCAGCGTCTTCACGAGCGCGTTAACCACCACGTTCTTCGAAAAGTGCGGCATAACGTTAGTTCACAGTTCGGTCTATCACCCGCAGTCTAACAGTGTGGAGAGACTTCATTCGGTGCTCAAACGTGTCCTGCGGGCTCTCGGCGTAGAGCGTAGCAGGGACTGGGAAGCTTGTCTTCCAGCGGCAATGTTTGCGCTCCGAACGGCCCCTCATGAGTCGACTGGATTTAGTCCAGCAGAGCTGGTATATGGGAGGACATTAAGAACTCCGTTACGCATGCTTCGGGAGTCATGGGAGGGCCACGGGGAGAATCCAACCGTCGTCGAGTACGTGTTAGAGTTGCTGACGCGACTGAATGACGCGAAGGGGATCGTTGAAGAGAACATGAAAAGGGCGCAACAGAAGGCAAAAGCCTACTATGACCGGTCCGCCAAGTTGCGTACATACAAGGTGAACGACAAGGTTATGATTCTTGTACCTTCCAGAAAGAACAAGCTTGACGTTCAGTGGGAGGGTCCGGCGCGGGTTATCCAAAAGCTCTCGGAGACAAACTACTTGGTTGAATTAGAGGGGAAGCGGCGAAACACGCGAGTCTTCCACAGCAACCTCATTAAGCCCTACAGAGAGCGGGAAGCCATCGTAAACTTGACTTTGAACGCGCCCGAAGAGACGCCGTTCGAAATCCCGCTCCTGGAGGGTGACGGAGGGTTCACGGTGGAAGAACTCTGTCGTAAAATGATAAACCATGAGAAGCTTGGGTCATCTAAGATCGCCGATCTGACACAGTTGATCGAAGAATTTCGGACAGCTTTCTCGGATAGACCGGGGAAAACGACCCTTCTGGTTCACGACATAGAGCTGACGGAGAATCAACCGGTTCGTTCTAGACCCTATCGAGTGTCTCCGAGGCAAAAAGATATCATGGAAACTGAAATTAAGCGCATGCTGGAACTCGGAGTGATTGAGCCCGGGGAAAGTGACTTCACCTCGCCACTGATCCTCGTTGAGGCTCCAGGGAAAGACCCCAGGCCCTGTATCGATTATCGTAAGCTAAATGCCATCACACGAGATCAAACATATCCAATCCCAAATATCGAGGAAAGGGTAGAAGTGGTGAGTGCGGCTAAATTTATCTCGACTTTGGACCTCGTACGAGGCTACTGGCAGGTCCCCTCTCCGAGCGGGCCAGCCGGTACGCCGCGTTTATTTCCCCGATGGGTACTTTCCGGCCGGTCATGTTGAGCTTCGGCTTGAAAAACGCCCCGTTTTGTTTTTCTAGCCTCATGGACCGTGTTCTCGGGGATCTTCGTGATTTCGCACTTCCCTACTTAGACGACGTGGCAATCTTTTCTGATTCTTGGGAGGCGCATATGGGACATTTGCGTGCCGTCCTGGACCGGCTTCGCCAGGCGGGGCTTAGCATTAGACCAGAAAAGTGCCAGCTTGGGAGAGCTGAAGTCAGCTATCTGGGCCATGTGATCGGGCAGGGCAGTCGTCGTCCTTCGGAGGTTAAGGTTGCTGCTGTCGCGGAATACCGACGTCCCAAAACTAAAACAGACATACGCGCTTTTTTGGGACTTGCCGGCTATTACCAGCATTATATTAAAGACTACTCTCACGTGGCAAGCCCGCTTACTGACGCCCTGCGAAAAACCGAGTCGCAAATAGTGACGTGGGATGACGCAAAAGAACGCGCGTTCAACTTACTGAAGGAGGCTCTCACCACAGGACCGGTGTTAAGCTCACCGGACTATGCCAGAACGTTTGTGGTACAATGTGACGCCAGCGATCGCGGAATCGGTGCAGTCTTGAGTCAGACCGACGATCAGGGGAAGGAGAGGGCTGTACTTTTCATTAGCCGAAAACTCACTACCCGTGAAGAGGCCTACAGTGCCTCTGAGAAGGAATGTGCCTGCCTCGTCTGGGCCGTTCAGAAGCTAGCATGTTACCTCGCGGGTACTAAGTTTGTCATTGAGACGGACCACTGTCCCTTAACATGGCTCCAAAACATGTCACACAAGAACGGCCGCCTCCTTCGATGGAGCTTAGCCCTTCAGCAGTATAACTTCGAGGTAAAGTA
>JAZHYW010046941.1:0-10450 GCA_037355805.1 Ixodes ricinus
TAAAAAGTTTAAGGACAGTATAGTGCTGTTTTATGATGTAAAGTGTAACCGTAAAAAAGGCCCCTAAAAGTTGATTGGGAAACACGGTAAAGCTTTGATTGGTTGATTGATTAAGAATATTACTACGGCTGCACTTGTCAATCTTACCTCACTCCTATATATACATATATATATATATATATATACATATATATATATATATATATATATATATATATATATATATATATATATCCCGACGATCGCAAACGCACCACACCGCTGACTGTGCTAAAACCGTTAAAAGGAATGAGAACAAGAAAGTCGGTGACGGCTCGGACGAGTAGTTTATTATGGTCATTTATATCTATAAGCGAGCAGGAAGTTCGGGATATCCCTCCTGTCGCTCACCAGACTTCATCACGTCCGTTCACTCTTTATGTTTTTAATACGCGTCTCGCCCTGATTACAAAGAATGCTGCTCAAATAAGAAACTCCGAACGGAAAAGTGATGCGTCGTCTGCAAGTGGGGAAAGGACACATGTCGAGCGCCGAGCGAAGTAGGCGCGCAATCGGCAGGTTTTGCAGGCGCGCGCTCCCCTGAACACCTTGATAGATGAGAAGAAACGTTAAACGACACTTCCGGTTTGAAGTCGTCCAAAAAAGGTGAAGAAATCCGCCATCCCTTCATCTACGTCATTGATTCGTTCGAGAGTTTTCTATCTGACTTTTGAATTTTTGTTTCTGGAAATGGGTCATTCTCAAGCTTCAACCCCCTCGGTTACTGTGTCTCCTTATGAAGACGCGTTCGTTTTATTCTTGTTGCTATAGGTCGGGGCCATAGATCTCCACCTCGCGCTGATGCGTTTTTTTCCATGCATTCTTGGACATTATGAGGCGCCATCTATTACCCGGAGCTCGAAGCATTGCCGAAAAAAAAAAACATTCAAGATGGACGCCTCCTCGTTATATAGAAGCCCTGGTAAATGCTTGTTCACATTTGACTCAGTGGCGGATCTATAGATGACGGGGGCGACGGGAACCCCCCCCCCAAACCAAATTAGCCCCCCTCCCCCCTTCTCGGAGGGCAATTTGACATGAATGGACCCCCCGGTGCACGAGAAAGAGCGGGAAAATAGTATCCTTTCAAATTTTCCCGCCCCCCCTCCCCCAAAACGGAGTTCTGGATCCGCCCCTGATTTGACTCCTGAATACGTATCGTCGTTTCTGTAAATAAAGAATTATTTTATTTTCATACATGAACGTTTTATCTTTCATATAATACCAAATAAATGTCTGGCATATGGAATATCAAATGAATACCAAAACGGTTGCATGAGCGCGCGCAGCGTGCACATTGGAACTCTATCAATACTTCAGGCCTTGCCCTTGCACAAACACGTCCGGCATGCTAAATTATTATGCGGGAATAAATTAATTGTTTACAATTAAAAATACACGCAAGAGGAAACGCAAGAGAAAGACGAAACGCATCAGTTACAGCAGCAGAAGCAATATTTTTTACAATCGCCGGGGGAAACGTGTCAGAGGCCGACCTCTTGAGCGACGAGCTGGTGACAGCCCAGGTCGACTATCCGGTAAGCTTCTCTTCGAAAGGGTGAGGAGTCATATTTCATATTTTCTTACAAATATTTTATTTATGTTTAGGACCCGGACTATGAGCTGTGCTGCTGATGATGGTGAATAATAATAATAATAAGAAGAAAGTAGTACATCTAAAGCTTATTTTTATTTAATTTGTTTGGCGGGTTTTTCCGCCCAGGCGGCAGAGATGAAGGCAGACATGTACACGTTACCCAAAAAAAGTAACTAAATACCGTTACTCGTTACTCGCTCAAAAAGTAACTAAATACGTTACTCGTTACCGATTCTCAAAAGGAACGCGTGAGTTACCTCACAAGTAACGAGTTACTTTCCACGTTACTTTGACAACCGAATACACAACTGTTTTTGTTTCATGGTCATGCTTTATTATTATTTTTTTGAGTAGTCGTTGCCCTTAAGGAGCAGCTGCCTGTAGAAGTTTTCATCAGTTATGTTTCCTCGCTTCCTTGAAAATACATCTCCGGCGACGCTGAAGAGTCGTTCTACCGACGCGCTCGAAGGAACGGCAGTGTTGTGCTTCAGGAAGAGCTGGTGAATCTTCGAGAACTGCGCCTTCATTGAGGACAGCGGGTAATGGGTTATGTGCCTTCCCGTGTTTGCAACCTCCGGTTTTACATTCGGTCCGTACCCATTTCTAGAAGGTTCAACCAACGAACCTGATTGTGCTCGCTGGGTGAAGGACATTTCCAGCTGTAGAGTTCAGTACAGCAACGTTTATCGATGAACACGTCAGTTGAACTGTTCGACTGACGTGTTCAGCGATATACGTTGCTCTACTGTCATACTGTTTAGTTGTTTTTCGGGTTGCCCATCTGCCTTTGTTCGCAATAGACGCACACTCAGGATAGAATAAAAACAAGGCCGTTTAAGCGGTGTTGTACACGTTACTCCTCAAAAGTAACGAGATACCGTTACTCGTTACTTGTCCTTCAAAGTAACTAAATACCGTTACTCGTTCCTTTTCTAAAAAAGTAACTAAATACGTTACTCGTTACCGAAAATAGTAACTAGGTACAGGTAACTCGTTACTTGTAACGCTTTACGTACATGTATGGATGAAGGTGTAAAGCCTGACAGAGTCTCTGCCCCCCAGTTCAACAGTCGTCAATGCAATGAATACATTCAGCAAAACATGGCATACCCAGTGAAAGATAAAAATAAAAAAAGACACAATGAAACAGCTAGTTCAACATTCAAGTGAAGGATACATGAAGTAAAATGGAAAATGAAGTAAAAGGGCACATTAAAGCAACTAGCAAAATCACATGTCACACAAGCAAGCATGATTCGCTGCGTATAGCAAATATAACGTCGTATGACAGAGAAGCGTCATATCGCTAATATAGACAAAAAGAAACGTCTCATGCGGAAGAAAGAAAGAGAGAAGGAGGATGACACAGCATAAAATAGGACTGAGGGCCGCTATTTAGTTTAGCTATAAAAAATAATCGAATACAAAATGTCGCAAAAAAAAATTTTTTTTTTGCAGGTACAGATACATGAAAGGTTAAAACACGAAGGACGGGGATGAAACATAATTTTTTTTTATTTAGCAACAACATAGAATGACATATACCACTCCCAAAGGTTTCAACGTGCTCGAAGAAAATAAGGATAAAAATGGTGAAGCAAAGGAAAATTTACTATAAATTTAAATGTTCAAAAGGCGCTAGCGTTACGGCGAGGTATCAGTAATCTCGTCGTGACACTAGTGCGTTTTTAATTTTTAAGTTTATAACAAATTTCTTTTCCCTTCACCAATTTTTTTCCTTTCCTTCTTCGAGTACGTTAAAACCTTTAGTAGGCAGTTTTATATTTCGTGTCATTCCATGATGTTGCTCATTGAAAAAAGTCCGGTTTCCGTTTCCGTCCTCTATGTCATATCCTTTCCCGTATTCGTAATTAATTATCATCAGTCAAACAACGCAGATATGTTTGTGTTTGAAGTCTGGATGTTAGAAAAAATCAATATCTGCAAACATATTTTTTAATCACCAAGTTATAATTCTTAAACGCTTATCAATTTTAGTTTTACGCGTAAGGATAATTTTCAGTTGTCCTCAACAATAAAAAAATAACGATGTTCAAGTTGTCAGGGCTCCTCCTATCAGTACAACAAACTCAACCAAGTTGCACTATTTTATGTAATCACCCAAGTGCCTTCCATTCAAAGAAATGGAGGCAAGGTATTGGGTTGACATCCCTGTCGTCCCAAAATGTTTGGTCGACGTCTCTGTCGACCAAACATAAAGATAAAGGGCGCTCCATTTAAAAAATTGGAACATTTCGGCAGGCTACCGGGACACCAGCCTGTCCTCCCTACGTATTGGTTTACTTTGTTGCGACCGTTGAATTTTCCAGGCTGACGAACACGTCGGGGCCAGGCTAGTCCAAGAATCGATGAGGACCTCCCGGGCAGGGACGTCGGTACGGGGAAATCGTTCTCTAGTTTAGTTTTGTGAGTTATATGATTACACTCTAAAAAATAAAAGCGTTCTTGAAACCATCTTTTACGCCCCAAGAACTCTTTCAGCTGGTGAAGAACGGATCCGCCTCAAGCACTATCGCCCCCTGGCGCACTAGAACGGCAAGTGGGTGATGAAGAACTCTTCCGCATAAAAAAAGAGCTTAATGAAACCTCTTATAGGTTTCTCATAAAAAAATACATATTAGGGGTGCTTAAAATAACGTTCTAGGGTGCAAAATAGGGCCATATATTGAAGCCTAAAAAGGTTATTTTAAGCACTTCTTAAAGGGGTTCTTCGTGAAATGCCTATACGGGGTTCTTTTAAGCTCCTTTCTTTATGAGAAAGAGATCTTTCTCACCAGGTACCGGTACCGAGACAAATTTATCGGCAATTCGCAGTTGCATGTCGTTGTAACGCACTTAAATGAGTCAAAAGCCAATGTTTTAATGTGTCCTTAATTACACCACCCTACGATATGACAGCTCGTAATTTGACGGCGCCTTCACGTGTGAACGCAGTATCGCTTACTGCTACCGTTGGATCGCCCAATAGCTCACGTGCAATATATAATAAAAATTAAACGGTTATGGAGAAGTACAGATTGCATGTTAATTCAAGTCGTGTGGAAAAAATTACCACCACCTTATGTACCCTTGAGTCAACTCGTCTTTACTTGTGTCTTTAAATTTTTATGTTCAATGACTCCTCACCGACCTTTTTTCAACCAAGAGTATTATAGCTGTAAATGGGAACAACATTCCAAAAAGCAATTAATTAAAATTATGCCAACTATGAACCATTATATAACAAATAATACGGTTGAAGCTTATGTAGACTATACCAAAATATCCTTTCAATAACTGAAGTACATTTCAATATGCTTTTCGCGTAGCTTTGACCCTGCGTGTGTATATGGACACTGCCGCTTGTCCTATCAACTCAGTCCCAGCGCTACGATCCACACGCTCAAAGTGTATTTTTAACACTATTATTTAGCCCTAAATGTACTTGAAGTATACTTTCCTGTGTAATGCCTTCTGTTTCGAAGGAGCGCGCACTGAATATACACAATTTTTTGTGTGCTTCTTTTATGGTGTTTAACTGGCGCCTCATTGCACAGCTACTTCTGACTAGTTCCGAGTATTTGCGATCATGCCTCCTCTAAATGCACTTTGCCTAAAAACCGAAACACTGAATTTGTTTTTCTTTGATACCCCGCCGTTATTAGTTACAAAACAAACGATCGCACTGAGACGGCCCGAATACGCGTAGCGGCGAGGGACTACGCATTTCGGAATTTCTCCTTCCACCCGCTTCAGATTCGCGCAGTTTAACTAACGCGCGATTGAAGGAAAGTGCCGTGCTATTCCCTTAAATGCTCCCTCCCCCCCCCCCCCCCAAGAAAAAAAAAAAAGACGAGAAAAAAACCAAGAAAACAGGCGGTCAGAAACTAGCTGGACGATTGGTCCACAAACATTCACGCTATTTTCGTTTCCAAAGCAATCATCATTTTGCACTTGAGAATGTTTGGAGCTATACATTATTTCCACTTTGCATTTGCCTTGCCGAGGTCGTTGAACGCATATACTTGATCTGAAAGCATTTTGTTTTTCCAATATTCCGACCCGATTCCAGTCTAACGCATCATACGTTGATCTCAGGCAACTGCTTTACCTTTCGTGCATTTACCTCTAGGTTGAGTGAGGTTCCATGGCGACCAATTTGAATGTACATAAATATTCTGCGTTTTCTTTCCAAGTTTAGATGAAATTACCCCGGATCTATCATATATTCGCCGGTGTAAGCATATGTGAAAACGCCTTCTAAAAAAAAAAGCCTCATTTTTGGGAAGATTATGGTAAACAAAATGGTACATTTATGAATTGGGAGACTATAAACAGCGTATATAAGAGGAGGCACAGCGTTCTTGGAGTAACTCTACACTGTGATAATTTAATTTTGGCTTGCTTCGTGTGCAATGCAGAGAAGAATGAACGTGCAGCGCACAAAAGCATAGAACCGTCATATTATAGTGTTTTTCGCCAGATTTGTTAGGTTAGGTTAGGTTGGTTATTTAGGTTAGATTAGGTTAGGTTAGATAGGTTAAGTTAGGTTAGGTTAATTTAGATTAGGTGAGGTTAGGTTAAGTTGGGTTAAATTAGGTTAGGTGCCGTGATATTTATAAAACTACACACAATATCGAAAACAGAATTATACCTTGTATTCCAGGGACGCTGCTTTACGTCAAAAACAGTCGTAATCCCAAATTCAAAATTATCGACCGGTGTTAAACTTTAATTTGCGATCCAGACCCGCAAAATATCCGGATGCTCTTGTACGCGCATCTTCACTCGGAAGATTTTTATTAGGCTCAATCAATCGTTTCGCTGGGTTTAAAGGGCTACTCCGCGCTCAATTTTTCGTATTGAGAAAACAATATTGCGGTTCTCTTCATTATAACAACAAAAAAACGCCATTCGAATATTATGCTTATTTTCGACTATGACTATTACATTAACCATCGAAGCTTCTTATGTGTAAATCAACAAAATTTGCTAATGTAGGGGGCGACGTGTGTCAACATATTGAATAACTACCCACGTCAAAAACATCAACGTTTTTATTTTTATTACGTTTTTAGACAGTGCCCACAGGCGGCACGCTCAAAGTCAATAGTCTCCACGTGATGGGTGTACCTTTCGTGCCTCCGTTCGCTGCGAGCCGCATTCTAATGTATGCACGTCACACCGACTGCTCCATCCCAAGGTAGCCCCATCTGTATCAATACGGGCTGGTTCACATACTTGTGTAGGTGGCGCCCAGAGCGCCCAAATCCGACAGCAACAAGCGGAACAATCGCGACTCATGCTTGTTTCGCGAAGCTACTCTTTTGCATTGCTTGACACGTGGGGTACGGCGAATTCTTCTCCTGGTGACTTTATCGTTTCGGTCGCTCTACATGCAAACAACTCAACTGGTTGAACTTCACGGTGTCTCGCTTTTACCGTAGATGAATCCCTCTTCGATTGCTAACCTGATTGGCGATATGAGGCTCCCTCAGCAAGTTTTATCGCTGGCGGCTCAAAACTTTCAGTTGAGCATCCCAGGAAATGTGTCCACGAGCTTTCTCGGTACGCTTAACGCCGAAAGGCCCTAGATTGACTTCGTCTGCTAATTGGGCTACGGCCCCTGTCGCCAGCTACCCCAGTATTGATCTGTCTCAATCAATGTTTTGCTCGCCAGTGGCCTACGTACGAAATTTACTTATGTTAGTCCACACTGGCTACTCAACAAAGTTGGCACGTCTGTACACCACGTCATCTGGCTTCAATTTAACCTCTGCGAAAACTTGCTCATTCCTGTGTTTACGTGCGACCCACCTGCTCAGGTCACAGCGGAGAAAAAAAAATGCCTATGGATACAGTATGGAAGCAGTGTTGTGTCCAACATTGATATCTTTGTATTTTTGTTTTTATAGTCGAACATTTTTTTATGGTGCAGACGACACTTGCTTTGTGCTTGTTTGAGAGGTAGATCACTTAGCAGTTTGTAAGATGTGGGTGTTTCATGGCGATGGCGACACGGGCCCAATGTGGCGTACTGCAGCCGAAGGTTCAGTTTCGGTTTGTGACCATGTTCGAAGCAAGATTTCAATCGAACTATTCTTATTTTTATGAAATGAAACAAAATATGAAAGCTACCCGTTTATACCCGCCGTGAGATCAGCAAAATATCCGAAATTGAGTGATAAAGAGCTATTTTGTGCGGGTAAACAATTCATTCACAACGTGATGCCTCATTTATATTGCCACCATTAATTCATTCAAATCAAGTAATTCTGTTAAGTATAAGTTTTCCTGCGTGCACTTTTTTAGAAAAACATTGTTTTATGAATTTCTTCTTTCAAACTGGTCAGGTATTGACCATATCAATGAGAAGACTCGGATTCATCTAATATCTAGCCAATATTCTTAGGAATAAGTTCTCGCTTTATACTTTCTATCGCAATGTTGGCGTCGGACACATGGTTTAGTAGTAAATGTGTAAAAATCGCAAAGCAAAAACGTTGTCAGACACAAAAACAAGAACTTGAAAGTGATAACTTTGAATATTTGTTCAAAACCGCGAGCAGGAAACCCTTCCCGTGCTTTTTTGTTTTTATTTTTCCGCTCACCTATTTAGTGGCATATCGATCTCCTCTAGTGAAAGTAAAAGAAAAGTGCCAATCATTTTGCACAGAACTATGGGTATCGCCAAAAAAACTGATGCTTTCTCCATGAGCAATAGGTACGGAGAGCTATATGCGGCTTTCATTAAGAAGTTCTTGAGCTCACCACACACTCTAAGAAATCCGGGAGCATCTGCATGCTCTTCCTCAAAGCGCTTGGCAGACACAATCGCTGCAAACTGTGAAGCAAGTTTAGGGAATGACGGGGATGGGAATATACATAAGCCTAAGAACAAAACAAAAAAGAGTCGGCTCTGTGGTACAGAGCATGGCGTTTCACCGTGCTTAGTGCCACTCGGCAGAAGGTTTTTAAATGTCTGGATCTATTCATAGTTTAGTGGAAACAGTCCCAAGTTTTAAACATTCTCACCACATGGCTTTCCAGCTCAATATGAGGGTGACCTATAATAAAATGAAGAAAAAAAAACTTTAAAAATTAAAAATAAATATACCAAAAATATGACCTCGCTTTTATATCCATATATATATATATATATATATATATATATATATATATATATATATATATATATATATATATTAGATGCTGCCACTTCAAAAGTTTTTATGGCGCCTGAATCTGCCAAGAATAAGCCCACGTAAGTGGAATATATTCCAATCAATTCAACGTCAATCTACCAAATTGTATCATGCGCTAAAATCCAACGAACGAGCACCATTAAACGTTTATGAACATCGAGTCGCTGAAAATAAAATTCTGAAGTCCGATGCAGTTACGAAATTGGAAATTATATATGCCCTTTCAAAATTAATATGCCTGATTTAGGTTCGTCTATCAACTTTATGAGCTCGGTCTAAGGTCCTTAACCTTATGCGACGAGATCAATATTTTTACATAAATAATTTACATTCTCCTGATTGTTTTGATGGTGGTCAGTCATATGAGACGGGATTAATCTTGTTAATGTCTGCTTTACACTTCGTGTTGCTTGCTTGCTATTCTGCGATTTTTTGACCGACCTATTCAAAAGCAATCCTTGTTCGTTTTTTCTACCATTTCAATATTTCTTTTTCATATTTCCATTAGTTGCCAGTAGTTACGTGCTGAGTGCACTAACGACATAATTAGAAGCTGTTTACACGTGAAATTCTTGAGGTCTTAGATATAGCGAGGTTAGGCGCTGCGTGTGAGAGCAGTCTAGATATTGATTTTCTTGTTTCGTGACATGCTTGTATCATACGCATGCTGTGTACGGCTCTTTATTGACGTTTGTATTTTAAGTTATGTGTTCTTTAACTGAGCCTCGTTTTCTTCCCTTTTTGTTCTTGATTTCCTAAGCATTGCGCTCTTACGATCAATAAAATTTACTTGTGAATGAGCGCTCTGTGTGTGTCTTTCTTCATTCGGTCTCTAGTCCTTTGGGATGTTTTAAATCTGTGATATGAATTGCCGTCGCTACTGCAATTGCAACATGGCATCTAAAAGTAAACATGAAAATGTTATTCAACATATTTATTAGTTAGTAAACTCACCATGATTAGTATTCCCTAATCTAATGCCCGCCGAGCCTTATAGCTAATGAAGATACCAAATGAAATACCTATTAAAGACGGCGCTCATCTAACTTTCATCCTTTTTTGTTTTGTTGCAAGGTTTGACAGAAATAGAACTAAATACCCTGTATAAAAAAGAGAGAAACGAAGAAGATGCCATTTTTCCTCTTTCAACCGAAACTGGTAGGCCCCCGAACGGCTTTCTGGTGACACTGAAGTAAACCGTTGGCACTTTGGCAATGTTAAAACAAATAAGTCAACCTTTCATTTGTTGTTGTTGTTAACGAAAAGAAAAATTTCGCGTACTTAAATACTCCTTTATCCACTTACAACTCTCCGTACAAAGTACTAATGTACCGGTGACTTGCGATCGTACCTAGACGTAAGCGTACGTAAGCTTCGAAATGTAAGAAAACGGGAGCTGCGTGAACCTGGTTCAGACTAGAGTCACTAAATAAAGACAGTTGCGATTGACTGCGTTGCGGCTGCGAGAAACCAGGACATCCCTGCTGATTATCTCGCGTGCCAAGGTTATTCCTTGAATAGGATTCCACGCTTAATACGAAGCACAAATGTGCCGGTGACTCGCTTTCGGTTCTTGACGCAACGCAGTCAAACGCAAGTGTCTGAACTG
>JAZHYW010046942.1:0-17500 GCA_037355805.1 Ixodes ricinus
GGGGTTTATGTATTTCCTAAGAATACGTTCATTCACCTTGCATCCTGCACGCGAGGTTGTAGAAGAAACAAGATATAAGCGCACCTTTGACAACAAGCCTTCTGTAATCCCGCCTTTTAGTATAAGAAATGCATCCACAGCAGATTCGGTTGGACTGAGCTGTATAATACCCGTGACCCCCATACCTCTACCAATAGCTCCGTGGGAATATAGCCTAATTTTGTGCGACTTTTCACTGACTAAGTACATAAAGAAAGACACCCCACCAGAATGCATCAAACAGGAATTTTATGAAATCCAAAGTAGATACTCCGGAAACAGCTCGTATTACACAGATGGCACTAAGACAGAAACGTTCGTTGGATGTGCCGTGGTTGGCCCCTCTGTTCGCTATGTTCAACGAATTGCATATACAGCCACTATTTTAGCGGCTGAGCTATGTGGTATCCGCCTGGCAATTCATCTATAGAAACGAAGTGCATGAAGTCAGTGAGTGGTGTACACTGATTTACTTAGTTCACTGAGAGCACTCTCATCACTAAATACCTTTAAACACCCAATAATCATAGAGTTGCAGAATAAAATCATCGATGCTTCCAAAAGGAACATTAAAATAGTCTTTTGCTGGGTCCCAAGCCATGTTGGTATACCGGGTAATGAGGAAGCAGACCTTGCAGCACGTTCTGCTGGGGACAAAGAAGTCGAACTGCAAGACATTCCATATAAAGACTGTCACAGACTTTTAAGGCATTGTATAAGACAGAAGTGGCCGCAAGAATGGAATGAAGAAGTGAATAACAAGCTGCATACTGTAAAGCCACTACTTAGTGAGTGGGAGAGTGCACGACACCGTGAGCCCTTTTATGAGATTGTCCTGTGTCGGCTAAGGATAGGGCATACGCACCTCACCCATGGCCACCTCCTGCGCAAGGAGGACGCCCCAGAGTGTGAGCACTGCAATAATCCTTTAACTGTTGCACACATATTACTAGAATGCCCTGCTTACGACCCAGACCGACGGAAACATTTTTCTCAGCTATACAAAGAGCATACGCCTTTAAACCTTTCTATTTTACTTGCTAACGAACCATTAGTTCCACATCACTGCGTTTTTAGCTTCTTGAAAGCTATCGGCCTTTTACACCGACTATGATTTTACACCCAAATTCATGCCCATAACTACTTACAAGTCATACACATTATTTTTATCTATCATCAACTACTAAAGTTCTTTCATCTTCGAAACCCTATCTGCAATAGCGTATGTATCTGGCGCATCAATAGCCTAAGATGCTTTTGTGCCATAAAACCCCAACTAACCAACCAACCTTTCACACCAGGCTCCTTTTTCTTATTTTTCGCCTTATACTCCTTTTCGGTTTCAGTAGGCTTCAAGAATCTTTTGGAACGGGGACACATTACGTCAACGAGGCCATTTGTTCCAAGTAGTAAATCAGGCAATGCTGCGAGAAATCCGTCCCTCATATTAACGAATAAGCCGCACTTCTGCACAGCGCAGTTTTCCTGTTCCACGTACAGTTGTAAAGCAGCATCCTCATTGATTCTACCATATTCTGTTGCGGGTGAAGAAAGGTATTTGGGTACACGATACTTGAAACAAATCTGGCACTGTACGTTGTGGTTCGACACCGACTAATGTCGTTGTCCTTATAAAGCCTCATTATTTAATCATTACCTCGTCACCTCATATTGCTCTTCATTAACAGTAGTACAATAGGCTACCGCTATATTACAATTTAAGAATTGAAAAATTGAGTCGTTCAGTCCTTCAATATGTTTATTATTTATATAATGTTATACGTTACATTACCTTGAGACGATTGACGTCCATCGGTGATCTTCAAATACTTATACCTGTATATAAATTATACTTCGTTTCAGCTTCGGTCCAGACGCAGCCCGGAGCTCGCTCTTTTAGCTTTGGCTGCGTCTGGAGCGAAGCTGCAACGAAGTATAGACGCACAAGGGGGGGGGGATCGGTGGCCGAGTGCATGACGTCTCGCGCACACCAGCTCGGAACACGTGGAGCGAAAGCTCGCGCGGCAGAGCCCACCCTGCCCCTGCACGTTTTGATCTGGAGGAGCATCGTACCGGCGAGCGGTCGTGTATCACTACTGCGTGGTGCACGCTAAAGACCCCAGGCTTGCGGTTGTACCGCACTGGCTAAATTGCTCATCTACAGCTGAGACACCAGACGCCCACTAAGACAGACTAACTTCCGGCTGTATAAACATACACACAACAATTTGCAATTAGACGCTCAATCACAAAGAACACAGCGTGCCGCCTCTTGTTTTTTCAGAGTCTTTTTTTTTAAACCAGCGCAAGCTCGGGCGTTTTTTTTTTTTTGAGACGGTTAGAATGGTCGCACATAAAACCCACCTTTCTTCTCCCCGGCCGCTTCCTCCTCTCATTATGTGTAGGTGGTTAAAGCTAAATAAGCTATAATAATGGTGTATTATTCATAGTTAGTTTCAGTTTCAGTCAGGGGAAAGGAGGTTCGCGGGAACTAGATCAAATAAATCAGCGGCGCTTAGAGTATCGGCACTTTCTTCCCCGACGGTGTTGTGGGCGCCGCCATTTTGGTGCTTGTGCAGAGCAGACGCAACTGCCGATCGTCATGATTGAAAAGCGCGACTTCCTCAGCATTAGATTCGGTGTTAGGAAGCTAATGTAATATTGCTTTGCTTTGTCGCAAACTGTTTAATGTGGAGGACGGAAGAGCGTTTCTTGGGCTTTCAGATAAACCTTCAAATAACTGGCAACCATGATTTTAAGCCACATCATGGCCAAGTGTCGCTACGCTGAAGCGTAGCTTATTTAGTGACACTATTCATCTATTCATGCCCTTGTTCAAGAAGCTTGTAATACCTGGAGGGGCCATGACGTAAGCCCTGTGGATTCCACAAGCCACTACCTTTTGACACCTGCCTCTTCCTCATTGTTCCCACTAGTGCCAGTAAATTAGCTACGCGTCAGAGTAATGACACTTGGCCGTATTGTGGCTTGAAATCATGGTTGGCAGTTATCTGAAGCTTTATCTAAAATCACTGGAAACGTTTTCCCGTCCTCCACAAATGTTTAAACAACCCGCGACAAAGCGTAGCAATATTGCATCAGTTTCCAAGCACCGCATCTAATGCTGAGGAAGTCGCACTTTTGGATCGATCGGCAGTTGCGTTTTCTCTGCACAAGACCCAAAATGGTGGCGCCCAAAACAATTTTGAGGAACGGAGTGTTGATATTTTAAGCGCAGCTCATTTAGTGACTCTAGGCATGAAGTGAACTCCGGTGTATTATTTTCCTCTTCTTTATTGTTTATTGATTTCAATCATATCAAATAATTAACACATTATATCACGCTACACTTGTTTAATTATTTGTTTTAGATTTATTAACCTGACTCAGTACTTAAACCATTCATGTATCGATAGTAAGTGTTCTAATATATTTTCTAAATGTGAAGGTAAAAAGACACGGAGCTTGATGATGATACAGACGCCAACGCCGCCCTCGAAAATTTTTTGAACATTAGAAATCAGCAGTTTTATCTGCCATCCGGCAGGTAGCGGAAGAAAACACCCAAACAGTTTTTAATTGTTTTTAAAATTAGCTAAGCTCTACACCGATCAAGAAACCAAAGCAAGATCATTGTTAAAACCTAATACATCGCAATGTATATCTATTCCAAACAATAAATGTTATTAGATGCCAATAAATCGGTTTGATGTCGAAAACAGATATGCGTCTAAAACAGGGAAGTTTGAAGGGCTCCTGGAGCATTATGACTTTCAAAATGAAAAAAAGCCATCGTCCACCTCTTGGGCAACCATTGTAGTTCAAACTGTTATAAAATATTTTATCTTAGTTTAATTATTTTCTCAGCGGCACTTGAAGCACCATGATTCCAAGCACGAAAAAGTGCTACGTTTGATATAGAATATCTAAACATAACAATTTTACACAACATAAAATTTTATTTCTGCACATTACCAATTATAAGCACTACATCTGTAGCCAATGTCATTCATTGCCCTAGCGCTTGTCATTAAAAACATATTTGTGCTGAAAAATGTCAATTTTCGGCAATATTTGGAGAGATGAAAAAAACAAAGTAGTGCAAATACCAAAAAAGTGCATCGTTACATTCTGCTCCGACATCATTTTAACAAAACTGCTCTATTGGAACCGTGTTATCTTTAATGAATCGTTTATAAAATATGAACCAGCGGAGCAAGTGATGGTCCGCGCATTATATTCGCAACGCTACAAATGCGCATGAACGGTATAAACCAATCCATACATAATATCAAATAAAAGAGGATTGCATTGCCTTTCGAATGACATCAATCCCACAAAACAGTATTTAAATGGAGATGAGTAATGACCTGCCAAAAAGTCCCTCAACTGCCACATTCAGTGGGGCGTGGCCTTAATACATACGACTGCGCCGAGGAAGGCTAAGAAAATCTCGTCAGGGGGAGGGGGGGGAGGCGACTCAGGAAACGCGAAGATGGAATCCTGCTGCGATTCCGGCCGCATGTCTTTAGTTAATAAAGTATTATGTTAAAACCCAACCCCGACGTACATAACACGCGCGAAACATATCACATTCGCACACTACAGCGAACTACTGAAAAAGTACACTCACTCCCTTCACTCATTCTTTACACACGAAAAAGAAAGGAAAATAAAACGAACCGCGCTGACTCAATTCATTTTTATGTACTGTAAGGAATGAGTGTACGGTGTAAGTGTAGTTTTGCAGTAGTGTGCTGAAGTGTGTTAATATGAGCAGCCAACTCGCCCAAGCTGCCACGTTAAAAACCTATTACGTTGCAAACAGCTTATTCGTCTGTTTCTGAAAGAGCTCCGAACTTGCTCATTGAAATTTAATGCATTTATTAATTAAGGTTAATTAGTCTTTAAATTTTATTAATAAAGCTTTATAAAAAATACGCAACCCTCGCAAGTCGCTTGCTTACGACATAGGGTTGGTTTCATTGGCCTAGCTCGATTCACTCTGTTGTCGGTTTGCCTTGCTGCACACCCTACCCGGAGAAATAACACGGAGCTAACGGTTTCAACAACAAGAAGCCACATTTATTTGGACATGGACGAGACGGCGAAGAACAAAAATTGACCGCATCTCCACGTGGCGAATGATGTTGATTGGGGCGAAGCTCTGGTGGTGCTTGTCTGCGTAGACGCCGAGCCGCAGCATGCCGAGCCTTTCGTTCGTTTTCATACATGTCAGAAAGAAAATGTGTGGTATGGAACGTGGTTATATACGCATTTGAGCATTTGACCGCAGCGCCCTCTCCTGTATAGACGTTGAGCCGCTACATGTAACGTTTCATCCATGACATCCCCAGCTCTTGAGTTAGTACCACATCTCAGTGCCCCCTAATCGTCCCGCAGTCGTGTCCGAGTGGTTAAGGCGATGGACTAGAAATCCGTTGGGGTCTCCCCGCACAGGTTCGAATCCTGTTGACTGCGCAAACATCTTTTCTTCATTACTTTTTCTTTCTTTTTTCTTTTGCCCTACACGAGCACGTGAGCTCACGAGGAGGAGCACTGGACGCCAGACGGACATACTCTCAGACGGACGGAAGGACATGGCTAGCCCCTAAGAGCTTCGCCCCTAAAACAGAACACCAGGGAACAGCAGGGAACACCGGCGGCGCCAGAGTCCGGGGCTTTACGGAGTCCAGCCAGCGACTGCCCGTTCGCTGCCTCTCTTCCGCCATAAGCGCGGTCTAAACCAACGCGTTTTTGTGCGCCTGTGGGTCGTGCACGCGCAGGATGTGGCGTATTTCGTGACTTGGCGTCGATTCGTTTCTCCATTCGGGCGCGGATAAAAAGTTGGTTGATCTCTACTTCTTTTTGAACGCGCACGAATACGCGCTGTGAAGTAGTAGGGCGCTCCTGTCGCCCGGCCAATCGGTGGAGGGTGTTAGTTCCGACTCCGCGTTTCACTTTGCTTGCCTGCGACGATGGCGGTGTGGCTGCATCTGTGAACTTTCCCACTGTTTCCGACGCGAGGGGGTGACCGAAAAGAAGGCTGCTGCGGACGCGTTGAGGCAAGAAGAAGCTGCGCAGAAGACCGCAGAAGCTGCCGTCTTTGATGACCAAAGCAACTGCTTCCAGTTGATCGAGCACGTCCAGAACTACCCTTGGTTGTACTGGAAGCTTCGGCGCGACGATAAAGACAACCCGAAACGGAAGAACGCCTGTAAGGAGATCGCCCGTGTGTTTGGCATTGTGCGCTGTAAGTACGCTTTTGCCTTCCCTGACATCGTGTTTTCGCATTTCGTGTTGCGCCATGGTTTACTTGACATGTGATGGTGTTGGGTTGTTTTTGTAACAATATTGCGAAAAAAATCATTCAAAAATCGACAGACGAATAACGTAATAATTGTGCTTAGCCAAATGTTTTCTTTTTTGTTTTCTTTTTCACGTTTTTTTGTTGTTTTGGCGGTTGTTTCAACCGAAAATGAGAAGGAGGAAGATAATAACTGTGTCGCCTTTATTCCTCTTTTTCTTCAGCCCACGAGAAAGTTTTGTCTCAATTGTATGAAAAAGGCTGAACTCCATTTCTACCCGCAGACAATCCATCGCACTCCATTATGACTTCCAGCCAACCATTTTTAAAATACTTCTCGAAATGAAATGACAAATTACGGTACCATAACGCCAGAAACAAACTTTTATGACTCTTGTTTTATAGATTTGTTCCAATTGGCCCACAATGTATACGTAGCATCGTACACAAAGCCGATAGTAGTGAAATCGGTATTAAATGTCTGTACTCGATTTCCTGCTAAGTTGATGGGCCGTGAAAGCTATGTACTCTCTGTCTCTAGATCAGTCAGAGTCTGCCCCTCTGTGCCTGATCCATTCTATGCCCGTGACTACCCGGAAGTAGGACCATATTGAATGTATGCGACCTACTGTTGATAGTTCCTACGAGCATGTAGCTTATACCGCCCTGTCAGCCTAGCTGTGAACATACTATAGTCGTTTGCTTGAGAGCTTGGCGAGTCATTTTTAAGTGTGGCACTAAATTTGTCGTGCAAGTGCTTTGGACGTGCGTTTTGTGTGTGCTGTTCGTTGCCCACGAAGAATTACAATTGCCTATGGCATATTTGTCGTCTTTTTCACAATTCTGCATGAGTACATCAAGTCTGCCAGGCTTGTCCCAAACTAGGATCAACATATTTTCCTCCAGACGACATCTCAAAAGATAAAGGGGAAGTACCTGAGGGACAAGTACGCCAAGGAGGCGGCCAAGGTGGCAGGAACACGCAGCGGCTGTGGAACATCGGACGTCTACAAGCCAAAGTGGATCTACATTGGCAGCTTGCCCTTCCTGACTGGCACCTCAACTGTTTCACAAAAGCAACCTTTTCATATTTCTCATTCGTATGCAACTGGACGGTCCTTTTTGTCAATTATGCAGGTCTGAGGCTCCAGGAACATCAGAAAGCCAGTCCAGCACTCAATCTGGAGGTAAGATAACATGCAATCTATTGCGATATATCCTCGTCATTATGTTAGTGTGCTTATAGTCACGTTTTCAGGTGTCTTTCAGAAGTGCTGTCATATGCGATGAAACTTGAACTCTTCTGGTGAATTATAGTGGTCACTCCATCATGCGGCCAACCAACTGGATGCATCGCAGATACAACCAAGCCAACTGATGACCAAGATCTTGTGGTGATTATTTTCCCCTCTTGGCTTTCTTTCCGGTCTTTCAGACTAATAAGCATGGGCTGTAGCTTACAAAAGCTCTTTCTTTTTTGCTTTCTTGTGTGTTACTTCATACCTTGTGGCACTTCCTTTGGCTTTACAGCTGTCATCAGCACCACCTTCCTCCCCCTCCCCCATTGCTGCTTTTTCGGATGACCCTATTTTCTTAAATACTGAGGGCACTGGCTAACCACCTAAATGAAAAGTCGGCCAGTGGCATAGTGGAAACCCTCTGCCCATGTGCAGTCGCTGGGCCGAAGAGAATATTTTTTTGGTTCGAGTATCTTTTGTATCTTAACTAAATTCAAGATATTTATCCAGTAGAGCCTGCTCATCTTTAAATGGATTATAGGTTGGAGGACTTGTTCGCAGTGTTTTTGATGATGAGTCAGAGGACTCGTTCAGTTAATTTTCACATTGGCTTTCTATGTTGGGGTTTCAAATCTGAGGAGTACACTGACGCTTGCTGCATAAACGGATGTTTTCGAGGATGAAGCACACATAGTCACACATGCGTTTGCAAAAGACAATAACGGATAAAGAGGTTTACACTTCTGTGTGACTTCTTGTGATGTGTGAGAATGTCCTGCGTGACATCTCGCAGGACACTTTCGCACGATCTATTTTCACACCTCTCCTCCTAGCCCAATATACTTGAGATGGAACCAAGTACGCTGTGAAAAGTTTGGAAGACAGTTCCTGATACACAGCTAGTAATATGAAACGCATTTCCACAGTAAGCTTTAACCAGTCACGCGCTAAATAATAACAGAAACCTGAGAGTGGTTATAGAAATAACTTTAATCGTATAAGACATTTCCGCTCGCTGCTTTTTTATATACGGCAAATTCGATCACTCTTAACAAAGTTGGGTTGACTAACTATCTTTCTGAAATAAGATGAAACAAAGTTGGCACGCCAGTAGCCACTTGCGTTGCTAAAATACTTCTTAGAAGAGCACTTTCCTTCAGAGTCCTCAGATTCCATATTAAAGAGTGCCATTCCAATTTTTAAATCTGGGAACCACCTAGTTGCTTGACAGATCTGTAGAGACAAGCATAGATACAGTGATATAGACGCCTGTGATTGAATTACGTTTAAGAGTCTAAACTGCGATAATTAATTTTAAATTCATGATTTTAATATTTGACAGATTACAATATTGTGTTCCTAATTTCTTTGAATCAACTTAAAAACGTAGCTAAATGTAGAATCACAAATTATCAAATTAAATATATATAAGTGTCTTAACATAATCAGCTGAGGACAAAGTCCAAATGGTAACGAGGAAATTTCGAAACCTTGCTGCTTGCTTTCTGTGATGCCGCGGAGGGCAAGGGCACACAAATCAAGGATGGATGTGTGTCCGAGTGCTAACAACTTTGTGGAATACTTTGATGGCTGATGTAAGACACTCACACAGCACTCAACTATCCACTCATCTCTATTTAAAGCTTCCTTATGGTCGACACCAAGGAATAGGTTGCCAGCCCAACAAACAGGAGAAAGAAGTTCAAGTGAAAGACAAGGCAAACAAGGAAAGGTAAAAGAGAATGAACAGGACAGAATAATAGAAAAAGGAAAATAAAGGAGAATAATAACTCTGCCGAGTCCAAGAATTACAATAATTAAAAAAGGAAGTACAAAATTAATTTCCAACATGTATAAACAAAGTGATATGCTGGTCAACTGTCAAATGCACTATGATTATAAATAGTCCGTGTGTTTCAAAAACTTCCGGAGCTACGAACAATAACTATAAAAATAATATTAAAAAAAAAACTTCGGGTATACTGGCCAACAGTCGAAAACACCTTCTGTATAAATAATGTAGTCGTTTTCCGATAAGGAAAAGGACGGACGGCTGATGCACAGGGCATCCCGTTATACAATGTTCTCCGCTTCTATAATTTCACAGGTAAGCAGGTTTTTAATCTTGCCTAACACAGCACAGTTCTCCAGTCGCGCAGAAAAGCCACAATTCCTATATTGAACGCCCAGGTGACCAGAGTTAGCATTGACTACGTTCTTAATTTACTTATGCACGCGGTCATTTAAACACCGAACTGTCTGTCCAATGTACAATTTTCTTAATAAAGGGGAAACGAATAAACCACCCAATGAACCCATGTGACAAAGTCGGTTTTGTGATTCTCTGCGCAGCTGATAATGATGATTGAAGAGCTGGTTACTCTTACAGCAAAGCTGTCCATGACAATATTCTATTTCACCTTATGATGTACCGCAGGAAAGTCTACAAGCGCGAGCTCCTGGCTCTAGGACACATCTCGGCGGCACAGCTCCCAACGCCATGAGCTCGCGCTTCTGGCCTTCGCTGCGGTACAACATAAGGTGAAACGGAGTATACGTTCTGGCAGATCATCTCCGGGGACAGACCGAGCGTAGACCAACAATCCGCCGCCGCACGCGCGCGCCTTCTACGTGTAAAAGAATTGAAGTAAATAACCAAAATAAAGTGTTGACGAACGGGCGTGCAAGATGCCATTTCTTTTAGGCTTTTGCTTTAGAACAGTTAAGGCTTAACTCCATGGAAGGAATATGCTGCGAAAAATCGACAAATCTTGCCCAACGGCTTTTGTTCTGCGCGTGAAATCAACACAGTGGCTGCTACGTCCCGCGCAAAGGGATCGTGCCGTCGGGTGACCTTCGTCAGTTATTCGTCGCATCATTCGCTTCATGAAGTTCAGCCTTAAATTCTGCAGATGCCGACGTGCCCGTGTCTCTCCCTCCTGACATTGGGCAATGCCGCGCGCTTTACGGCGGCAACCTGCCGAAAATCGCGCCACTGTCGTTATCTGTTGGACTTTAGTATTCACATGGGTCGCGCACGTGTTGTACGTTCCGAACACGAGCAACAAGTGTACGAGGAGCGTCGACGCGCCGAGAGGCGAGAATTAGCACGCCGCCGACCTGAGACCGCCGTTGCCGCTGCTCCACCCCCGACAGAGCAGATCCCACCAGACCGCCAGCTTCGCTGGGCTTCCCTCTTCACGAGGCTTAAAGCATATATATATATATATATATATATATATATATATATATATATATATATTATATACATACCTCTTTTTTTTTGCAGAGGCAGTGAACTTTTTGTTTTCCTAAAAAAATTACATTGATGTTTGATATGTTTTCTATTTTTTTAAACCATAAGATATCTTGCGCACATATATGGTACGACTACTAATCTTGGTCATGTCTCTGGGTAATATTCGCGCCACTACCTAATTGGAGTTCTCTGAGGAGAAGCTTTGTTACCGATGTCAATAGAGGTATAGGAAATCCAGCGGACCTGAGCCTCGATGATTTTCAGTTGAAGCTCGTCTTCATTGAATGTAAGCATGACTTGGTAATATAAGTTTTAAGACAATCTCACTATGCCTCTCTTCAAAGGGTCTCTGACACGCCAAAAAAAAATCTTTTTTTTTCATGCTAGGCGTTGAAATGGCATATCAGGACATTACAAAAAAATTGTTTCACTTTAAAGTTGCGTAGTTTTTTTTAATAAAAAAATAGAAATACGAGGCCCAATTCAAAGTTCCCGCCATGCACTGTGACGTAACAGTGTACCGCAAGGTGTCGGGACGGTCAGAAGGGAGGCATCGATTCACGTCACTAAAAGTGGGTTCACCGGAAGTCACGTGAGTTTCATCTCGTCGTGCTCTCCGCGACCGTGCCTAAGATTTTTTTATTATTTTTTATTCTGCTTTTCGTACGAGCGATTGCAGAAAACGAAGTTTCAGTTCCACTTGCTCTTTACCGCTGCACCGTTGGTTAGTTTGCGTGCTGTAAAATTTGAGGTCGAAGAGTCAATGGATCGACGTGATGGAGGTCAATGATGAAAGCGTTGCGAGTACAAGCCAGTGTACGAGTGCATGCCGTCAGTCCGATGATACAGGGCTATACTGGGCGCAAAACAAAATATCAAGTTTTGAAAAAAAATTTTAGAACGCTCGCAGAAATTAGGATTGCTATACTTCGTTTCACCTTATGTCCAGACGCAGCCGATGCTACGAGAATATATGACGAATCAGACAGCGTCAAAAGCGCACCATCAAGGTGTTCGCCATGTTTCTGTCTGTGTTTTTCATCGCTGAACCAATCATCAACAGAACAAGCCTAGTGATTTGCACTTTTGACGCTGCTTCATTGGTCCCGTTCCCTCGTAGCATCCGCTGCGTCTGGACGGAAGGTGAAACGAAGTATAGCATACGGCACGCCCGATCGCATTGCTGAAGATTCAGACACCGAGGTCGTTGAATCATCGGATACTCTCAGGATAAAGATGCCTGCCTTCTAAAGAATACGAACGGGTTTGTGTACGAAGTACATGTAAACGTCGAGCACAAAGTACGTATTTTGTCTAGAACACGAGTAGAACTTGTTTACTAGGTGCACATGCGGCCGATGTATGTCTCTCGGAAATGCATGCAGTGTGATCTGTTCTTCAGTTGCTGAAATACCGGGGCAATCCCTCACACAACACCTTCTCGGTATTGTAGTTGATCACGTCAATTCACCGACTCCGCTTCTTCTACCTTTACCGCAACATTAAGCGATGAATGGCAAATAAAAGAAACCTTGTCTGCTTCGATCGCTCATGGAGGTGCGGAGAATAACAAAAATATTTAAAAATATTACACGCGCTCGCGGTAACCACGAGGAGGGATACAACTCACTTGACTTCCGGCGATGCCTACCTTCTGACAGCCCCGACACCTTGCGGTACACTCTTACGTCACAGTGCACGGCGGGAACTTTGTACTGGGCCTCGTATTTCTTTTTTTTATGAAAAAAAGCTACGCAACTCTATAGTGAATTTTTTTTTGTAATGTTCTGATACACCATTTCAACGCCTAGCATGAAAAAAAAATTTTTTTGGCGTGTCAGAGGTTTTTTAAATGCTTGGAATGTGCAGAGTTGAATGGTACAAGAGGCTTCTTGCCCCTGGTCTGATACGAACTATAGATGTGATAAGGTAGGACATACAATCGAAGATCCAGGAATCGTTATGATCTTTCGACCGGCGGTTTGTTGGTGAGTTTCAGAGGATTTATGCATTTCTTAGAATTGTAGAAAACCTCTTCCACCATGGCTGTGATATTGATATTCCTGCAGCAAGGAAGATTAAAATCATCACCATATCTACATACTTGCACTGCCTTTGGTGTATCCACTATTTCTCGCAAAACTCGGTCGTGATGAGTAAGAAAATTTTCACTACGTACTGGAGCGATGCTGGATAATATCTATACTTCCGTCTTTTGTATGTAGGCATTTCTATCCCAAGCAGTGGAGGTAGAATTCAGATAGACATTGACAAGACGCGAAACTGACTTTGGCACAGACCCGCTACGCTCATAAATGGTTTGAAACCAAAAGCGTCAATGCTTTCGTCCACACAGTTTAGGATACGTTCTTGGGGTGAGGAATAACATATATCCTTGATAATGATGAAAAATATCTTTAGCTCTTCGTGACGACGATCTTGTAGAAAGCTGAAGACCTCGAATGAACTTTAAACATGGTAGAGATCGTCAAAGCTCAGAATATTTCATCTCTCCTGAAAGAACGATGCCACTTTTTCGCTGCGTTCCTCTTTCTTAGATAATGACTCTAAGGGGACATCCTGATTTGTGGGTTTTTGCGCTGAAGAATAATTCAAGGTTTAAAATATTGCTGCGATCATTATAAGAGAAGAGCTTTTTTAAAACAATCGAGTGGTTGAAACTGTTATCAATCCTACATTTTATTCTCGCTCAAGGCAACTTGTTTGTGGAAGTTGAAAACTAATTCAATCGCTTCTAGGGTCTTAGCACTATACGCTTCTTTGTACATTACCTCAAAATCGCCTTCTTTCTCGGCTGAAATATAAGCGAGCGACTTTTTGTTTTTAGGTTAGTTTCTTGCTTTTTTTATAGGAAGTGGTGAGAATGACGGCTTGTATCTAACAAGTAAGTCCACTTGCTCAGAATTCTATCATCGACCTCAGACTCCGGAGCGCGTGTCGGCAGCAGTCTGAAGGTGGAAAGACGCTCCGGTGCTAACAGCGTGGGTTCTACCTCAAACTTTGGGCCAATATTGAGAACATTCCTCACAGCTTCCTGCAGCTGGACGTTGCTGCCGATTGTTTGGACTGACTTGCTCGAAGCACTCTCTTTCAATCGTAGTCTTGCTCTGAGGTGTCTTAAGCTGAGCTGCCACAAACATTCTGTCGTCCGATCACTTCAAAAGGCGTAATCTCGCCATTTTCGTTTGCCTAAGTAAGGAGACACATTCTCTATCGAATGTATGTAAAGGCTATTTCTGTAGCGTTGTGCCTGTTGATGCTGTTCAGACTAGAGAGTGTTGCAAATTCTCTTACAGTGGCCGACAGATGGTGTCAAGGAGTGTTGCAAATTCTCTTACAGTGGCCAACAGATGGTGTCAAGCCAACAAAGAGGGACCTGACTTCCGGTGGCTACCTATGTTGTTGAACGCAGTACTCGAAGGAGTGTTCTTGGCAGATAGTATGGTAAGAGGAGTTGCAAGATTCTTCAGGCTAAACGGCATCAACAGGCACGACACTACATAATAGCCTTTACATAGAGTTGAATGAAAACGTGTCTGCTTACTTAGGCAAAAAAATGGCAAGATTACGGCTCCATAAGTGAGAGAACCATAGAATGTTTGTTGCGGCCACTCTTAAGGCCCCTAAGAGCAATGGCACAAAAAATGAAAGCCGTTTACAACTCCCTGTAACGCCGGATTGGAGCGCAGCTCTTGAGGAGGAGGAGGGAAGGGTACTGAGGGGAGGGTATACCCCTGCTCCCTCCTCCTCCCTCGTTATCCTGCCTGCTACTCCTCCTCCCCTTATCCTCGCCCTCCACCCCTCCTTCTCCTTCACCTCCTCCTCATCCTTCAACCTCATCCCCTTGCCTCCTCCTCCTCTCACCTCCCTCCTCCTCCACCCCTGCTCATCCTCCCTGCTCCCCTCCTTTCTCCACCTCCCCTCACGGGGGTCACGTGATCTCGGGGAGGGAGAGTCACGTGACCTGGGGAGTCACGTGACCGTGGGGGCCACGTGACCTGGGGGTCACGTGAGCCCCCTGAGTCACGTGACCCCCAGACCACGTGACCCCAGGTCACGTGACCCCCTAGGTCACGTGGCCCCCTAGACCACGTGGCCCCCGGTCACGTGACCCCCTAGGCCCCAGGTCACGTGACCGGGGACCCTAGACCCCCTAGGCCCTAGACCACGTGGCCCCGGGTCACGTGACCCCCTAGACCACGTGGCCTGGGGCCACGTGGTCTAGGGGGTCACGTGGCCTAGGGGGTCACGTGACCTGGGGCCACGTGGTCTAGGGGGCCACGTGACCTGGGGTCACGTGACCTTGCGGTTACGCCGACGGCGACGCCGCTCAGGCCGGAAACGGGCGCCTAAGAGCTGCGCTCTAAAAAAAGATAGCGCTTCAAACAACACATTCTATACGATCGGCAGCAACATCCATCTGCCAGAAGAAGTGAGGAACGTCTTAAATCTTGGCCCAATGTTTGCAGTCGGACCTGCGCTGTCAGCACTGGGGATGGTTGTCATCGTCAGACAAGTGTCGAGACGCGCTCCGGTGTCCGAGGTCGATAGGTGCTCCTCGTAAGGAGTGGACTTACTTGTTGGATAGAAACCATCATTCTCACCACTTCCTATCACGAAGGTAGAAACTTACCTAAAGAAAAAGTCGCTCTCTTCTTAATAAACCGATAAAAAACTGATAAGCCGATAAATAAGGCAGTTCTGTGGAATGCACAACGATACGTATGGTGCTAAGGCATTAGAAGCAATTGAATTAGTGTTCATCTTTCAGAAACAGGGCGCCTTGAGCAAGATCAAAAGGAAGTCAAGACAATATTATTCATCGCTAGATTTAAAAAAAAAGGTCAGCACTTTTATTGATTGTAGGAAATATTTAAACCTTGAATTATTTTTCAGCTCGAGAACCCACAAACCAAGATGTAAACAAAGGGTCATTGTATCAAAAATAGGATAATGGCAAAAATTGGTGGCATTATTTATTTAGGTGAGGTTAAATCTACTAAACACTGACGATCCCTAACTTTGTCGAAGTTCCTACGAGGTATTTAGCTTTGAAGTTGATCATAGTCAGGAAGAACTCATAATATTTTCCTTCGATATTAAGGACATATAACATTCTTTACCCTAAGAACATCTCTTAAAGTTTGTGAAAAGAACAAACAAAAAAACATTGAAACTTTTTGTGTCATACCCTTTATGAACACGGCGGGTCAGTCCCGAAGTCAATTTCTGGACTTACTCAAGATCTATTTGAAGCCCACTTTCGCTGTTTGGGATAGAAAAGACTACCTACAAATGACGGTAGAATTAATAAGATCCACCATTGCTCCAGTCAATAGTGAAACATTTCTTCCACGTCACGACAGGATTCCAAAACAAATATTCAATTCATCAAATGGAGTGAAAATATGTAGATATGTTGATGATTTTTTAATCTTCATTGCTGCATATACTAATTTAACAGCCATTTTAGAAGATGTTCTCTACAATTTTAAGAATTGTATGAATCCTCTGGAAATCCACTACGAACTTCCGGTCGAAAAATCATTATGATAAATGAATCTTCGACTGTATGTCCAGCAATATCACATCTGTAAGGGGTATGAGACTACGAGCAAATGGTGAAGAAACCTCTCCTATTATTCAACTCTGCTTATTCCAAGCTTGTAAAGAGAGGAATAGTGAGCTCATGAGTTTAGAACTTTATTACCAAGTCATGCTTACATTCAATGCAGACGAGCCTCGACGGCCACGTATCATGAGTGAGGTCCGCTGAATATCCTCTTCCCGTATTTACGTCTGTAACAAAGGTCCTCTTCAGAGAAATCAAGCTAGGTGGCGCCGCAAAACAATCAAGAGACAGGACAACCAGACCGGTAGCCGTGCCGTATATGCAAAATCTCTCTCACTGTCTAAGGTAAATAACAAACACAGCAAACGTGAATCTCGGTTTTTCGGTAGCACATATAGTTCAACGGTTTTGCAAAAGAGTAAACACCTCTTTAATCAGCATGGTTACCTGCCACAAGGAAGCACATTTCCAACTTTCTCACATGTGTTGAAAAGGTGGTCTATTCTTTTCCCCTTTCGCGTGAAGAAGGTACATAGGAGAGTACTAAAATATTAAGGTGGGCTAGTTGGATGCGCCTGTTAGAAAAAAAAATAGTTCGAAGGTAAAGTACATAGTGACGAAACAAGGGCTAACTCACAACTGTCGCTTTAATATTCACACTATAGAGGTGAAAATGATAGCGTTTTTTTGTCTTTTTGTTAGGTATAAAAATTCCAAAATGACTTTCTCTTAACATCAAGGCAATTTCATTTTAAACATTTACATGCCGAAAAGAAAGACAAGAGAGAACCGCTACCTCTTTCCCTTCTTCTAAGTAGATATTAGAACGACAGTTATAAGTTAGCGCTTTTTTCGTATGTGTGTACTTCACCTTTCCGCTATTTATTTATAAAATGCATTGGACACACTGGGTGGTGTATAAATAACCACCTGCATGAGCACAACAACATTGCCAATGCTAAATTTGGTCACTTGGCCGTTCACTGTAGGAATTGCGGCTGTTCTGCGCGACTGGACAACTGTGTTGTGTTAGGCAAGAGTAAAAACCAGCTCTCCCGAGACAT